>KV749057.1:18989-67549 GCA_001692915.1 Glonium stellatum | reverse complement strand
TAAAGTCTTTATTATTATCTTTTTATTTTTTTTATAATATATATAACCTCTCTTATATATCGACGACTTATAAATCTCTACCTTCTTATATTAAAGAGCTTCTAATATAAGGCTGCAGTCTAGGCACTATCTCTTCTGCATCTTTAACGCGTACTTTCTCTTATAAAACAATGTAATAGTGAAAATTTCTGTAATTTAAAACGTGGGGTGGGGGCCAAAAAGTGTGGAAGAGGTGTGTGTAGGTGGCTAAGAGCGGTTGTCAAGGCAATTGTGAGACTTCCTGGGTGCTTACGTCATGACGTCCCAGCCCCGTGCCCCCAAAGCTCTCCATACCTACCCAGGTACCTTCTCCCTTCCACAAACCACTCTCTTTGACCGGATCACCACAACAACATTTCCACTCATCAACGTCGCTGAAGTTCGTCTTTATCGATACCTGTAGCATCTTCACTATGAAGACGGCTTTACTGCTGGCAGCGGGTTCGCTGCTTAGCTCCGCTTCCGCCGGAGTCCACAAAATGAAGCTCAAGAAGATCCCTCTATCCGAGCAGCTTGTAAGTCATCGCTATCTTAGAGATAAGCTTATTAGTCGGGATCACAGTTGGTGTTAATGCGTCTCTAGGAGTATGCCAACTTCCAGGACCAGGCGAAGGCACTCGGTCAGAAGTACCTAGGCATCCGCCCAACGACCCATCTGGAGGAAGTCTTCAAAGCTTCTGTCCATGCAGATGGTGACCATCCAGTCCCTGTTAGCAATTTTTTGAATGCCCAGTGTAAGCTGCGATGCATTTGTCTGCATATCTGATCAACGAATATATGACTAACTGGAACCCTAGACTTTTCCGACATCTCTATTGGAACACCCCCCCAAGAGTTTAAGGTTGTTCTCGATACTGGAAGCTCTAATCTATGGGTTCCCTCCTCAGAGTGCAATTCGATTGCGTGCTACCTTCATAGCAAGTATGACCACTCTTCATCATCGACGTACAAGAAGAACGGATCCTCGTTCGAGATCCGTTATGGATCTGGCGAGCTTAGCGGCTTTGTCTCACAGGATGCATTGCAAATTGGGGATTTGAAAGTCAAGAAGCAGGACTTCGCCGAGGCTACCTCGGAGCCCGGGCTCGCTTTTGCTTTCGGCAGGTTCGATGGCATCATGGGTCTAGGATATAACACGATTAGTGTTAATGGAATCGTCCCTCCGTTCTACAATATGCTTGACCAAGGCCTGCTGGACGAGCCTGTCTTCTCCTTTTATCTGAGCGACACCAATGACGAAAGCTCTGAATCAGAAGCCATGTTTGGTGGTGTCAATAAAGACCATTACACTGGAGAGCTTACCAAGATCCCTTTGAGACGCAAGGCTTACTGGGAAGTGGACCTTGATGCTATCACATTCGGCGATGATACGGCTGAGATGGATGACACGGGTGTCATTCTTGATACTGGAACTTCCCTTATTGCCCTTCCCTCGACCATGGCTGAATTGCTGTAAGTTAATCTAACCGACATCCGGTCTTCCAATACTAACTATAAATAGGAACAAGGAGATTGGTGCGAAGAAGTCATACAACGGGCAATACACCGTTGAGTGTAATAAGCGAGACAGCCTCCCGGACCTAACGTTTACGCTTACTGGCCATAATTTCACTATCGGCCCCTATGACTACATTCTTGAAGTTCAAGGCTCATGCATCTCATCATTCATGGGTATGGACTTCCCTGAGCCCGTAGGACCGCTCGCTATTCTCGGAGATGCCTTCCTTAGGAAGTGGTATTCTGTTTATGATCTTGGCACCAATAGTGTTGGTTTGGCAAAGGCAAAGTAGGCTGGTAGTGTTTTAGGTATGGAATAGGCTCTATGGGGAACGCTGGTTGGAAGTTGTTGTACCATACTCCCCGCGGTGGCCTCAACTCAATTTGTAGCTATATAAGTTTCCCACTTGTATTCTGTTATCCTTTGCTTTTGTCTAGAACTTTTCGTTTTGTAAACGAGCGAAATGCTAAGTACATTTGGACTGACTTCTGTTGCCTGGCATGTGATGCATGATAATGTGGCTTGTGCTCAATGGCCCTCTGGTGAGCCTTGTCCGAAATAATCGCAGCCGGACTGCAGGGTCAAAATAAGATGCACCAACAGCATGCCAGGCAGAGAGCACCCGCAAAGAGATTAAGCTTCCACCCTACACGATGCGGGGGCTAAAAAGTAATGAATTCGTGGCTAGCTCTCTTATCAGGTCCCTGGCCATGTGCAGGCAACCTCAACCACATGCAGTCGAACTTGCTTTTCGTCACAAGGCGGTCGTCGGCTGCAGATCACGACCAAGACCAAAGCGATGTGAATTTCTAGTCAGCGTGTTTGTCTCTCCATCTACTCCTTTCAACATGTGATAACATAGTCTTCTAGCTGCCTGAAGCAGTGCTGCTGTTGCTAACTTTCGCGATAGCATTTTTCTGCCTTTGCCCTGTGCTTTCTGCTCTCCGGAGCCGTCGCCTTTGTAGATCCGTCTGCTCAACTACCTGTGTCTCAATAATTACCGCCCTCACCTTTACGCCCTACCACCATAAGTTTCGACGACGACAACGTAATCACCATGGCGTCAGAGGATGGCCTGCGAGAGAAGGTTGGCCGGAAGTTAACTAAGCGGCGTAAGGATACTAGAAGGGTCTCGCTGGACATACCGGAGCGCTTCAAAGATGGGGACGATGCACAGGACGATGTTACTGCCCCGAAGAGCAAGGAAACCATAGCAATGAATCAATCCATATTTTCTATGATCGCTAGAGCGGGCCAGCAGTCGCAGACCGATCTTCGCACCGTGCAAGAAGTTGATTCCGGGGAAAGTGATGAGGAGGGTGGAGGCCAGGCACACTACCAGAGTCTCGATGGAGCTGCACGGCTGAGTCGGCTGAGCACTGTCAACACTTGGGATGCCTCTGGGATACATGAAGAAGTCTCAAAAGACAAGGAAGGCAAACACCGAAGGCATCTGTCAGAGCACCGTTTGCTTAAATCGTTACCAAAATTGGGCATGAAGACTCGAAAAGAAAGCGGGAGAGAAGGCTCATTTGGAGGCTATATGTCTTCTTCACAAATACTCCCGGCAAAACCAACTGATGAAGATTCCACCGGTACCTCTCAAGATGAGACGACACAGAAGCGAAAAATGAAAATAAAGCATCAAGGTGTACCCGAAACCGAGAAGCTTCCGCTTGAGTCTCATAGAAGTAGACATGGTAGCACTGCGAGTGCTCCTAAAGGCAAAGCACCGCTTACGCTTGCGCAGAGGTTACAGCAAATCTTTGAATTTGAGACTCTAGAGGAGGTCATTTCTGGTTTGTTACTCCAGCCTTCCGCGCACATGTTTACTGATCGACGTAGAATACCCCTGCTGGCTTTTACAGAGTATCCTTCTTCAGGGCTATATGTATATTACCCAGAAGCACATATGCTTCTATGCGTATATTCCCAAGAAATATGTAAGTGTCTTCAATTCTCCCGTTGTAAATTCTGCTTACATGTTATAGCATGAGGTTAGCAAGACGGGCTATCTCTATAAGCGTGGACGATCCAAGTACAACAGATACTGGTTTATCCTTAAAGGCGATGTTCTGGCTTACTATACCAATCCGGCTGATCTTTACTTCCCCAGAAATAGAATAAACTTGCAGTACGGAATATCCGCTTCGGTAACCGAGTCAAAAGACAAGCATAAGGAGGATACGATCTTTACAGTTACAACCGATGAACGAACTTATCAGTTCAAAGCTGATAGTGCTGCTAGCGCTAAGGAGTGGGCTCGCTCTATTCAGAAGGTGATATTTCGTACTCATAATGAAGGGAATAGTGTCAAGATATCATTGCCAACGCAAAACGTTCTGGATATCGAGGAGAGTACGATACTTGATTTCGCCGACACCGTCAAGATTAGAGTTATTGATAATGATGAGACATTTGCAATTGACGACGTATGTATACTACACTTTTGAGCATGGAGGTGTGTTTATTAACCAACTGCAGTACTTTTTCTCGTTCTTTAGCCATGGTCAGGATGCCCTAAACGTTTTACGAATAATGGTAAATGACAATGATGTCCATGGGCCTTTACTACGACGCCCGGATCGTGACGATCAGGTAAATACGCCGGTACCGCGTAGTAGATCCGAGGAACGTCCGCAAATACATACCCACAGCCTCGCAGACACTCCTCCAATCCGAGAAAACGTTAGAGCTACGCTGTCACCCCTCCCCATTGCACAGCTCGGAGGTTCTAGTTCGAGAATAAGCGGTGATTCAGCACGGTCCAGCTTTGACATTAATCGACGAAGTTTTGATGCTCGGAGAAGTATGGACGTCTCCAGAAGTTTTCGAAGACCAAGCCATGAGGTTAGGCGAAGCATGAGTGAAAGTCGTGATAGTGCACATACCAGAGGTCGTCCTGGGGATAAGTCTCCGCTATCTGCAAAGCCTCAAGACTCTTCCGGTTCTGCAACAAATTCACTGGATCCCGGAACAGAATCTTCGGTGGCCATTCAATCTATAGACGAGACTAATGCATCGGCTAGCCAGATACTGAATCATAGCGACGTCTTCCGAAGACCTACAATTCACCGTTCGGCGATTTCTACGTCCGAGACCTCTATTGATAAAATGGGAAGACAGTCTCAAGATACTGCCCGGTCAGTTAATGCTGGAAAGGTTCTACAGAAACCTTTGGGCCTTTCCCACCGAAAACAAAAAAGTAGCCAACGCAAGGGCAATATGGTATCGGTTGGTGCAGCTGATATGGACGAAGATAATGAGGCGCAGCAAATAAATGCACGGCTTTCAGGATCGTCATCCGCCTTACAAGACCTTATGGGTGCTGCTTCATACCCCCTACAGAAGGCTTCAGGGCTGGCTGGCTTTATTAGGAGTCGGTCAAAGAGGATGAGTAACCTACTTGCGACCGAATCAATGGGCTACTACGAGAAAGTCTCGGGAATGTGGGCTGGTGGAAGAAAACATTACAACACAGCGGAGGGTTTAACACCGGATGACCAAGTACATGGGATCGAAGAAGATGAAGACGCGACCAAGGCTGCCGAACACTTCCGGGAACACTTTGCTCTTCCTGATGTTGAACAGCTACAGTCTTCCTTCTTCTGCTCTTTAACCCGTATTTTCCCAACTTATGGCAAGATATACGTCAGCAATCACTATTTCTGCTTCCGCAGTCTTATGCCTGGTTCAAAGACAAAGGTGAGGTTTCGTTGTAGTTGTCGATGTATGAGCTTTGGGCTGACTGTGCTTAGATAATTTTGCCTTTCAAGGACATAGAAAACGTCAACAAGGAGAATGGATTTAGGATTCGTACTTACGGGTTGGCTATAGTCATCCGTGGCCATGAAGAGCTTTTCTTTGAATTCTCTCGACAAGATTACCGCGACGATTGTACTGTCACTCTTCTTCGAATCTTGGAGAGCGTTAGATACATGGAAGATATCGACTCAGTCAACGAAGATGATGATGCTGATGACGATACTGCGAAGGCAGAGCATGATATGCTGAGAGAAGCCCGTAAGGTTATCGAGAGCGAGACCCCTCTTGAAATGTCTCAAATAATCCGCGAGACTGGTAAGTGACATCAATTTCCACAGCTTTATCTGCAGTGTAAATCTCACGCTGCTATAGAACACGGCAGAATTCCGCTGATATTCGACGACCCTCTTGCGTCGATTGTGGACTTCAAGCCTGCCGGTTCTCTAAAGATTACATGCTTAACGATTGGGTCTCGTGGCGACGTTCAACCGTACATTGCACTCTGCAAGGGCTTGATTGAAGAAGGCCATCAACCACGAATTGCTACGCACGCGGAGTTTGAGCCCTGGGTTAGAAAGCATGGCATTGATTTTGCACCTGTTGATGGAAACCCCGCTGAGCTTATGAGAATATGTGTCGAGCATGGCATGTTTACGTGGTCCTTTATGAAAGAGGCAAACTCTAAAGTATGTTCCCTATCTTTAATATATCTACCTTTATTGTGTTGACATTGCTGAAATTTGTCAGTTCCGAGGATGGCTTGACGACGTATGTAGCTCCGCGTGGAGAGCCTGCCAGGGCTCTGACCTTCTAATTGAGAGCCCAAGTGCCATGGCTGGAATCCATATTGCCGAAGCCCTCGAGATACCGTATTTCCGTGCATTCACAATGCCTTGGACGAGAACAAGGGCATATCCCCATGCCTTCGCCGTTCCGGATCATAAAATGGGTGGAGGATACAATTCACTGATGTATGTTGCATTTGATAACATGTTTTGGACTGCTATTGCTGGCCAAGTAAATCGTTGGCGGCGTCGAGAGCTTGGGTTGCCGAGTACGAGTTTGAGCAAGATGCAGCAAAACTCGAGGCCGTTTCTGTACAATTTCAGTCCTTCTGTTGTTGTGCCGCCGCTCGATTGGCCTGATTGGATCAGCGTTACTGGGTATTGGTTCCTCGACGAGTCCCAGGGATGGGAGCCACCTGCCGATCTGGCTGAATTTATCCGGAAAGCTCGTGAAGATGGCAAGAAACTGGTCTATGTCGGTTTTGGCTCTATTGTGGTAGATGACCCTGCGGCTTTGACTAAAACAGTAGTGGACTCTGTTCTGAAAGCTGATGTTCGATGTATCCTGTCTAAGGGGTGGTCTGATAGGCTGGGTAAGAAGGATGCTTCTAAGCCTGAAATTCCTCTCCCTTTAGAAATCTTTCAAATCCAATCGGCCCCTCACGATTGGTTGTTCAAACAGTTGGACGCAGCCGTGCACCACGGTGGCTCTGGTACTACGGGGGCCAGTCTTCGAGCGGGGATCCCGACCATTATCAAGCCTTTCTTTGGCGATCAATGGTTTTACGGACAGCGCGTGGAAGATCTTGGTGTTGGTATCTGTTTGAAAAAGGTAAATACCAGCGTCCTCGCTCGTGCGCTTTGGGAAGCAACCAATAGCTCAAGGCTCATTGTCAAAGCAAAGGTACTTGGAGAGAAGATTCGTAAGGTAAGTTGCATCACAACATTTTTATCTGCCATGCTGAATTCTATTATTAGGAAAACGGAGTCCAAGTAGCGATACAGACTATTTACCGAGAACTGGACCGCGCTAAGTCTCAAGTAAAGAAACGAGATAAGCATGACGGTGCTCAGAATGATTTTGAAGAAGACTGGACTTGGATCGACGACGAGGAGGAGTTAGAGATGGCGCCACAACAGGTTGCAAAATGGCAGCCTATGACACACATGGGTAATGCGGGCGTTGAGATTCGGGGCGCTGGTTCATTATTGGCGTTAGGGAGCATGGTAATAAAGGGAGCCACTGCCGGGCAGGACGGCATCTAGCGCACGGTACTGTTGGGTGAACTTCAGAAATTTGAGATGAGAAGGATAGATTTTGCAGTATTTCAAGCGGTTTACCCTGATATTCAGAGGTAGCATGGTGATACCTTCAGTTTGGGAAGAGCATTTAGAGGGTAGTAATACATATAATCAGAATTCTCTTTATTCCCGATGCATGTTCGCTTTGTTGCAGAGCTTGTGACTAGCACGTGACCGGTTTAGAGCGTTTCCCTCTTTCACTTATAGATGGTCATAATCCCGCCCGCCTTAGTCTCAACCTCACACCACCACGCAGACCATTCACGGTCCAACTTAATTGCTGCCCCAATTACCTCCTCTCTACCTTCTACTTTCCGTCTACTAGTTTTCTTGCTCGGCTACTCCTACCGCGCCGCCGCGACGAGCTATCAAGGTTCTTCAGCTCTTTCCATACACCTACCGAATGCGCCATCGTTGCGCTCTTCCTTACCTTGACGCAAGCGGCCTCACCGACACCACATAGCGATTCGCATGAGCATGTAAAGGAGGAATGAAGATCCGATCACCCAACGATCTTCATTACCCCATCACTGTCGTAGATCTCTCTAAGCAGCCCAAAGACTCTGTCGAGAGGTTCGCACCACTATTTACCTACTATTATGAGTCGACAGTGACGGAGGGAAATAAATATGGAGATGAAAAGGAGGTTAAGAAGAAGTTCCCGGCGAGATTTGACTCGTCAATCGATGGCCAGCTCGTGGAATGGTACATCAAAGGCGGTTCTGTCATCCATGGCCCTGGGTGCGCATACTTCTAGGTATTAAGAAAATTTACTGCAGTGCTGATTGGTGTATAGAATCGATATCGTTGAAATCGAAGAGCCATGTACGCACGAAACCCAGTTTGGTGGTTTATGCACCAACTGCGGTAAGGACATGACCGAGTGCGCTCCCTCTCATCTGTTGAACGAGTAAAGCTGTTCTTAGCTGACGTGTATAACAGGGTCGACTACATCACCGATGAGCGCGACATAGACCGGGCAACTGTCAACATGACCCACGATAATATTGCTCTTTTAGTTAGTCAAAGAGAAGCTTTACAAGCCGAAGAGGATGCCAAGCGTCGACTGCTCGGAGTCAAGAGGCTCTCTTTGATTGTGGATCTGGATCAGACTATAATCCACACTACTTGCGAGCGAACAGTAGCAGAGTGGCAGAATGATAAGGATAATCCGAATTACGATGCAGTTAAAGAGGTCAAGAGCTTCCAGCTTGCTGATGATAAGTTGGCAAACGTCGCTGCTAACTGGTATTATTGCAAATTACGTCCTGGTTTGAAGGATTTTTTGGATAAGGTCTCGACGATGTACGAACTCCACATCTATACAATGGCCACTAGAGCATATGCGCAAGCTGTCGCCAAAATCATAGACCCCGAACGGAAATACTTCGGCGACAGGATATTGAGTCGCGACGAAAACGGTACGGATCAGATCAAGACTCTTCACCGACTTTTCCCTGTCAATACGGATATGGTGGTGGTCATCGATGATAGAGGCGATATATGGCATTGGAGTGACAACCTTATTAAAGTAAGGCAATATAACTTCTTTTTAGGCGCTGGCGATATCAATGCGAGCTTTCTCCCCAAACAGACGGAATTGGTCACGGCAGCTGCGCAAGCAGCCGTTGTAGAGCCAACCAAAGTAGGAAGATCAAAGGATGAGAAACCGAGCGCGGAAACGGAGGCGCTCTCCATTGCTGCGAAACCGACAGATTCCACACCCAAAACGAATGGCGCATTTTCCGAATTGGAACAGCAGCTAATTTCGATGGGTGGCGGCGACGACCCAACGTTGTTAGAACAGCAAGCTAAAGAACAAGAAAAGGTTATCATATCTCAGCAAACGGAACGACCATTGCTACAAAAGCAGCTGCTACTTGATCAAGCAGATGAAACTTCTGAAGTCGAGGAGATCGCTGAAAATGGTGATGTACCAGCTCCAGAGCATCAGAAACAAAGGCATAGCTTGTTACATGACGACGATAATGAACTGGAGTATGTTGAAGCTTGTCTTCGGCGCGTCCACCACGCATTCTTTGAAGAATATCAGAGGAAGCGCACAGGGCATCAGGGTGGGAGGGTCGCCGAGCTTAGGGGGGAAAAGAGCCCGAAGAAGCGCTTACCAGACGATTTAGGCAATGTGCCTGATGTGAAGTTAATAATGCCACGGATGAAAAGAGCGGTTCTTCAAGGTGTCTCCATAGTTTTCTCTGGAATAGTCCCTCTGGGCATGGATGTTCAATAGTAAGTTAATCATGATTTGAACTTGAACCTTTATCTAAACCGCGACAGCTCCGACATTGCACTATGGGCTAAAAGCTTTGGAGCACATGTTTCCACCGATATTACTAAGCAAACAACTCATGTGGTTGCAAATCGAAGCCGCAAGACCACCAAAGTTAAGAAAGCTGCGCGTTATCCACATATAAAGATCGTCACAACCGACTGGCTGCTTGAGTCATTTTCAAGATGGGAACGCGCTAGCGAGGAGCCCCATATCATTGAAGTTGACCCAGCTGAACATGGGCCACACGGCGCTTCTGCAGGAGGTTCACCATTTGAAGATTTAGAAGATGGACCGTTGCTGTCTGCTGAAGATGACGATCCAGTAATCACTGGTGATGAAAGCAATGAAGGGGACGACGGAGAGGCAGATGAAGAGGTCAAACTGGATATGTCTGATGAGAAGTGGCAATCGTTAGGCGAAGAATTCCAGGACTTCATGGACGAGGAGGGCGACAGTGGCGAAGAAAGCGAAACCGACTCGGAGAGCGTCAGATCGGACTCAAGCACTCAAAATAGGAGGAAACGCAAACGCAGTACAGAATCAGCAGAATCAAGTGAAGCAGAAGACAGCGACGGAAGCGTAAGCAGTGCCGCTGGAACGAAACTGCAGAAGAAAAAAAAGCGAGCCTTGGAGCGAACAACAAGCTTGAGTAACGTTGTGACGGCTGATAAATCTTCTGGTCTCCCCAGTCCTGACACAACTGGGCCTGATGAAGGTCAGGGGGATGAGGATAACGGCAATGGCTTCGTGGATGATATAGATGATGATGGTGCAGCGTTAGAAGCCGAACTCATGGCTGAGTTTGAGAGAGAGAGCGATGAAGAGGATTTATAAATGGCGGCACTTGTTTTTGGCCTGTACTTCAAATGCACCTGCATAGCGAGGTGTCTGGACTTGGGAGTTTTGTAGGTTGGACATTGTGGGCACGGGTCTGGATGAACATTTTCAATGGAGTGGCTGGGATCTGACTGCTGTTTTGGGTCGTAGAAAGTTTTAGTGATACCCAGACTTCAGCTAGAGTCTGTCAACCAACACTTTCCAAGCGCAATCCATCTAATCGTTGCCACAATACACACATTTAAATTAAGTGGCTGGAATACTTCAGAGCTAAATAAGCTAAGGGCTTATATGGTTTTTTTAATTAAGCCTTTAAGCCTCCATTATAGTCCATTTTTACCCTTCAGAATGCTTGTATGATCTAGTCAAGCCGTCGAGGCGCCCTACAACCAAATACATTTAAGCGGCTTCTGAAGCCCCTTAGACGTAGCACTGTGTCAGGCGCGACACCGAAACCGCGCTCAACTAGGCATATTGTACGCCACAGGCTCCAATTAGGCCCACGCCAGACCCGCTCTCTTCTCGTATGTGCTAAAAAAGTCTTGTTAAGATTTTTACACTATTATATTAATTAAGACTTAGTCAAATCTTTAGTGAGACTAATTATGCCCTTTACTACATAGCTCGAAAATCTCTAGGTAGGGGGTGTATATATTAACGGTAGCTAGTGATACTTTAAAAAAAAGTATACTAAGAAGACATCACCGCCAGTTGGTGGGAATTAGGGAGCATTTGAAAACACACAATTCTTAGTAAGATATGGTATTGGCTCAATTATACACTGCTTCTACGTATGATAACCTAGGCGTGGGCCTAAATGATGAATTACTCGGCTATTGCGACGCTACATATGGCTTAATATGCTCTTAAAGGAATTAAAATATGCAGTGAAAACATCAGCTTTCGGTCGTCCAAAAGCAGATGTATAGTGGTCTGTTTCTCTATTATTGTGATTGCTGCATGTATCCGGGTGCTCGATCGTGGAGAAAAGCTGGAGCCTCACGGCTGTTATAGTCAATTTTAAACTAATGCGAAAGCCGTGCATGAAGTTCTCTACAAGGATTTTAGGAATAAGGCCTAATACAGGTTCTAGATAGAAAAGCACTTGATGAAGCCATACGTGAAGTTTCGCACGAAAGGTCCGCGCAAGTCTCTAGGAGAGTTTCAGTCCGAGCTAAGCCTATAGAGGAAATTATACGATGGTTGGACTAGAGACTGCACAAATTGTGGGCTTAACTCCTATATATGCCTGGGTAATGCTTTAATATACCCGCTTTAGCTCCTTTTTATTGTGAAAATGGGTAGGTAGTACTCGTCCAGAAGGCATTATCAAAGCGATTCCTAGGAAACTCTCGGGATGAGCGCTGAAGTAAGATGAGCTTATTGGATTTTAGCCTACGGCTATGCGTTAGTTCCGTTGATGCCTTCCAAAGGCACTTACAAATCCCGCCAAGGTTCGTGATGAGTGGCAAAGACTCGATGAGTTGCGCCTCGCTCGTCCCTGCTTGGCCCCCACGATGATGCTCGCTTGTTGACTGCGGACGGGGTGCTGACTACGACCTTGCCATACATCTGCATCTCTTCTTGCCAATCAGAGGGCACCGAGCAGGGAAAAGCGGCCGACGATTCGACAATGAGGCTGCACGGTTCTTTTTGGTGCTCCACGGGGCGCGGGTCCGTTCGGCGGCGTGAGGCTGATGGCCCAGCTTGCTGCCTTCATCCCCATACCCACCCACATTTTCGCCGGCCGCCTTGACGGTTCCATGTGGCTCAGAACCTTAGGCAACAACAAGGCCGGCCGTTGCTTTCCTTCAAATTGTGTCTTTGATCCTGCTTGACTCCCTTCACCGCTTTGCCACACTGCGAGTGCTCTGCCTTGCTTTACCGTTGCGAGAGTGCTTCATTTATCCAGTTTCTTTTGCTACCAGACCATCCCCGCCGTTCCACCCCACGCGATTCCGCCATGGCGCCCACCAAGTTTATGGACCTGTCTGTGGATATCAAGACACTTATTGTCCAGCATGTAAGTTTGGTCTTGCTCGTGCTACTAGCGGGTCCCGTTCATTGGCCTTTCCAAAATGTGGTGTTACTGAAGGCGTTATGAGTTGGCCGTAGGGCTGCTTCTGGCTTACCGGCTGTCAAGAGAAGCACAACCATTGAGAAATGATAGACTGTCGCTCTTCATCCCGAGCGCAGCGCTAATAGGAGTGAATGTGCAGGTCATTCGGCCGACCGACCTCAAGAGCCTCTGTCTTACCTGTAAACAGCTGCACGAGATCACCGTGCGACAGCTCTACCATGAAGTCACTCTCGACGTTGGCAGCCCTTCAGATACCAAGCTCAGCGCCTTCCTAAACCCTAAGAACATAGGTTTACCACATGTGCGGAAACTGGATCTTTATCTCGCGGATGTGATGGACAAATGCAATCAGTTACAGCAAGCACATTTTGCTATCCGGATGATTTTGGAGTTTCTTCCTGAAAATATTCTGGAGAAATTTTCGTGGCATCCTTGGTCACCATTTTCGGGAGATAATCTTTTGCTCCTCTACAAAAAGCAGAAGCGTATGAAATGGCTCGAGGGCATTGCGCTTGATAAGGACATTCTCTTGGAGATGGAGAAGCTTCCTGATTTCGACAGTGTCTTCCAGAATACCAGAAAACTAGGACTCTATCCTGACAGCCAGGAGGTCTTGAACTTCTGCCACATGTTGCTAAAGAAGTCACCGAAAGTGGAAAAGATCACTCTCCATGCGAGCTTCGAGGAGAGCGACTCTCCAATTCCTAGTAGGGAACTGAACGACTCCAGCACCCGCCCAGGCTTGATTACGAGCACAATGTTTAGCCACATGCAACCATTCAACAAATGTACTCCATTAGCGCTAAGAGAAGTCACATTACAGAAGATAAACCTACGCTATGCTGCAGACACATATTGCAAGATTATCGACTTCACAACAGTCAAATCACTCCGTGTATTTGCTTGTTCCGGGGCTGACGCCCTATTTGCAGAACTTAGCAGAAGCACGAAACTGCCAGAAAAACTAGAAACTTTAGAGTTCAAGCACGATGATAATGCTGAGAATGATGCTTTGAATGCTTTGGATGGCTTTCTATGTCTGGTCTCCGGGATTAAGATCTTGACTATCGACATCACATTTGTTAAGAGCTTGCCGGCGCCGGCTGGGATTAGTAGGCATGGTAGGACACTGAAAGAGTTGAATGTGCACGCTACTAGGATGGACGACAATGACGAAGAGCTTGTCTATGACTTTACATCTTTCCAGCAGATCTGTAAGGACTGCACATTATTGGAACAACTATCAGCAGGATTCCCCCAAACGAGCGTTATTAGACACAACAGCGATTCTTTCATTGCGTTTGAGGTTAGTATAGATTTCTTTTGCACCTGCTTGCTGTCTCCAAAGTCGGCTTGACTTCGGATGCTTATAGAGACGTCTTGCAGACATGCCTTGGCGAACTACCTAACCTAATCACCTTAAACATCACTACTTGGCCAAATAATAACCCCTCATCGTCCAAGCTGCCACTTAAAGTCTACGAGCACCTGCTGCAGGGTATGGCTCAGCAAGGGTTCGAACGCAGCGTTGTTCATGCTGCGGCGCACTCCCGAAGCTCAAAGCTAACTCTCATCGCCTTTGGCTCTTCTGACAAAGTCTACGATCGTGAGGACAGCAAGAATCAAATCATATTCGTCAAGGGTAAGCAAGTGGATCCATTGGGCAAAGAGAAGCCAATGGCGATTCAAATTGGGTGGTGCCTGCGGAAATTTGTGGAACCGAGAAGTGATGTACTAGATTTTTCACTCTCAAGAACTTCGAGGCCTCCTACAAGAGAATCGCCGTCCGGTGATGATAGTGATTAATAGGAGGGCGGCCGAAAAAAGCTGGGGTTTGGACGATACCCTACGAAGGACTAAAAGCGCGCATGTTCCGGTATACCATTCTTTCAGGCAGTTAAAAATTGGTTTTGTGTAGATAGATATCCTCTCTCCATCTTGGGTTTTAGCGGTTTTGGGAACTCATAATGCTTCACTTCAGAAGTAATTCTACTTGGTGTGAACTTCGTAATGAGAGCTGAAGACGGATTGGCGACGAATACGAATACGGCGGGATGCTGTAGGATGGTGGGAGACGTTTGACAGTGGTGATATAAGTGTAGGTTGAATAGCGGTGGTTGAATTTCTCATCCTAGGCAGTGGCATGAGCGAATTTTTATGCTAGTTTCAGAACTTGTTAGTAGTTGACTAATTGTTGACTCCATACCCGTGACGTACTACAGAGCAGGCGCGAAAGCAATCTCGACTTCACCACCCAACAAGAACTTTTTGCAGCCCGCCAACGTCCGCTGTTCGCCTCAATTTGTTCGACTTTGTTCAATCATGAGACCGCTAAGGCCGGTCATCAATTCCATTGCTACTCCCACTTAATCCGGGCACAACAGCTCTCGTCGCGTCCCCGCGCATTCTTCTGGAACAAGGTCTTGGCTTTCCCTCTTCCTCGACGCCCTTTTTTTCGCCACGCCCTTCTACCTCGTTCGCTTTCCTAAAGGTATTGAATTCTGCTGATGGCTGTTCCAGCAGAGAAACCTGATTCATAGTTACACATTCTAAATGAACGGACCCATGTCATCCCAATATCCTCCCCCTCCACAACCCGAAGAAACACACTACGCGCCAATCTATCCAGCTGCACCGAACTCACAGTTGCTAGACAATGGCCATCAGCAGCAAATTCACTACAACCCGCCGCTTAATCAGAATATTTTCCCGAAGCTTGAAACTTTGAGCGACGTGCTCCAGCAACAGGCAAACCAGGCCAACCACGCGCTGACGGATCAGCGAAATGTGCCTCAGGGCCCAAGTGATGTACACTCGAAGGGAAATAGGCTGCGAAAAGCGTGCGACTCATGTAGTATACGGAAAGTTAAGGTGAGCCTAGAAGCGAGTATAGCCAATGATTATTTTCCGAGTTGTGGTCCTATTGATTGATGCTCTGTCTTAAAGCTGGAAGAATCGCGTCTGACTTGCGTCTTATAGTGCGATGAGTCGGGGCCTCCGTGTCGAGCCTGCGCAGCTTTGGAAATTCCATGCACATTCGATCGTCCCAGCCGGCGAAGAGGTCCCCCGAACCGTCATGCTGAAGCTATCAAAAAGAAGCGACGACTGGAAGGGTCGGACCACTTGTCGGGTCCTTCTACGCCTTCATCGCCCACCAATGCCGCTCATGCGCTGGCACAACTATCCTCCCATCCTTCTCACATCTCTGCCGAGTCAATATGCTCCCTCACAACGGTTCATGCACTGATAGATGACTTCTTTACTTATATTCATCCTCTATGCCCATTTCCCCACGAGCCTTCATTCCGTGAGGCTTGGGCACGACGAGAAGATTACTCAAATCCGCCATTCCTAGCTTTGCTCGCCTCGATGATTGCCGTTTTGGTTGCTTCTTTCCCGCGAAAACCCCGATTGCATCTCAAAGCGCAAACAAAAGATCAGTTTCCCACTCATTTGGCTCTTGTAGATAAGTGTCGGGAGGTATGTGCTCAAGCACGCGGACCTGGTTATCTGGATCGTCCTGGCCTCAATGTGTATGATGCTTGCACAAGCTATTTCCTAGGGCTGACTGGAGCTTACACATTTCAATGGCGGCACTGTCGGTTGTATTTTGGGGAGTGTCTTACTATCCTACGAAGTTTGGGTTTACACAAGGCTAAAGAGCAAGGATATACGGAGTTAGGGTCCCTCCCAGCGTCACTGGGCTCTAATGGTCCTAGCTATGACGGCTCCAGAGATACGTCGATAGACAAAATTACCGAGCAGATAGGTAGAAGGCTGTTTTGGACTATGTTTACGGGCGTGAGGTAAATTTCCTTATCATCAGTTTCCAACGACGCAGCACTAATGTGAGCGGCGTCATATAGGTCTATGCAACAGTGCGGTGCTTCATTCGGTGAGTTGATGATTTTACCACCTACGCCGACCGAGCCACATCCCCCATTCCCAGCAGAGGTGGATGATGCGTACATATTTCCGGCATACATTGGGCAGCAACCAGAGGGCATTGTCTCGGTAATTTCGGGATTTCTCGCAAACGTCCGTGTCTACTCTTCATATTCAACCCTCTCTACCATGGAAATGGCTTTTGGCATCGGCGAGCTGTTTGATTGGGAACGGCAGAAGAGAGTTTTAGATCTTTCACTGAGGACTTGCAAGAGGGTGCTGGACGGGCTGCCTGAAGTGCTTAAAGTATTACCGCAGGATAGCCGTGATGGCCGCTTCGGGCAGCGCAAGCAGCCGTATTACCCACCAATGCCAGAATACATGGCAGTTAGAGACCCTGCTCTGCCTGCGTATGACTCCGAGAATTCCCCCGAAGCGAGGCGACAAGCCCAATTTGAGATCCAAAAAGCCAATATATATGCCAGCCATCTTAGTACAAGATCTTACCTTGTGGAAAAATACTTTACCTTGTTGGAAACTTATAACAAGCTCAAGGCACAGAGGTCGATTCACAGCTCACCAGGTGCCCTCGCAGCGGGAATAGATACCATACTACCGCATCAGGCGGGCGACTATGACATACTAGAGCAAGACATGGCTAACGAGCGGGAAAACGTGGTAAAAGACTTATTAGTTGTGCTTGGAAGCATTGATTTGGTCAACATGGAACCGAATGCTGATAGCTTTGTAAGCCCTTTCGCTGTTCCTTTAGTGTTTAATGTGCTGAAGCTAAATTTAGACACAAAAAATCCGACAAATTGCTTCAACTCTTCTAGATGTACCAAAAAACCGAAAGGGCTCTGTGGCACTTCAACACGAGGATTATTTATTTAAGTTTCTTGAGATTCTAAGCAAACTTGAGCGAGTTAGCCCGGAAGGCTCTGACCCGAGCCAACCACAGGATGAAGAGGCCGAGTTAAGGCACTGGGCAGATTTGAGGGAATACCAACTCAAATTTCAGGCGCAGGGAGGAATTTATGGGTTTTCATGAGAAGGAAAGATATGAACTGCAACCAAAGCTATGGTATTACGTGTTTTGCTATTGAGATACAGACGTCGATTTCTCTACATGCGCGCTTTGGTATGGAAGTGGAGAAGGGTTAGTGCAAAAGTTGGCGATTATTCCTCAGTCAGTAAAGCATGACGGCTGTAACTTTATATAGAATAGCGAGATCACTCTCCATGAAGTAAGTAGCAAGAATCCAAAGAAATAATAATGTAATAATTTCAAACTCAATGTTGTGGCTGCTAATTCATTTCTCATGCCTTTCTCGGAATGGAAAAAGACGGCCTTCCGTGCGGCTCTGCTCCCCCGAACGTATCCATTCAGATTTCGAAAGTAGCCATCCATATCACCTCCAAACGCACTATAGCTCACAATGGCGAAGCGAGCACTTCAAAAGGACCAAATTGTCAAGCTCATTGTCGGCGCAGGGCAAGCATCACCGTCGCCACCTGTTGGCCCCGCGTTGGGCAGTAAAGGCGTCAAGAGCATGGATTTCTGCAAAGTTCGCCCCGTCTTTATAGTCCAACGACCTTCCATTGACAAGGGTCCTAGTTAACGCAACCACTGCTCTTACTTAGGAATTCAACGCCCGCACCGCGCAGTACGTCCCAGGCACCCCGATCCCCGCCCGCGTCACCGTTCGCCCTGACCGCTCGTTTCACTTCGAGCTGCGCACCCCACCGACGGCCACGCTGCTCCTCTCCGCTGCCGGCATCATGCCGTCGAAGAACAAGATTCGCGGCGCGGGCAATGTTCCCGGTCCGCTGAATAACACCGAAGGCGCAAAGGGAAAGACCAGCACAAATAGTCCAACCAACGGTAATGCAACACTTGGGACCGTGGGTTCCGTTAGTCTTAAGCATGTCTACGAGATTGCGAAGATTAAACAGACGGAGACAAGGCTGAGCGGCATGAGTCTGGAGGCGCTGTGCAGATGCGTAGTGGCTCAGGCAGCGAGTATCGGGATTGTCGTTGTGTCGTAAGGGCACCTGGTGAGATGCGAAGAAATAAGACGAGGTGAGGAAATATAGAGGGCTGTAGGGGTCAAATAGGGAGCGGGTAGCTTGTGGCTGACACTGCATGGCACGGCGCTGGGAATTGAATTGAAGTTTTGGAACTCCTTGCTATCTTTACTTTTAAAGATGCATATGGAAGTGTATATTTGTAAGATGTTGTATCATATTTATAGACATAACGAGATGAAAATAATTGGACCAAGAAATTTGGCTCCCATATTCTTAGCCTTTAATAAAGCGTCCACGCGAGGAGTCATTAGTTAAATTCCCGTTACCGTATATAACATCTGTATGATTAGTGGAGTTGTCAACGACTAGATATAGAAATGATGTTTCTTATAGTGCTCTTTGGGTCTATAACCGTGTCAGAAGGTACAACTTAGGTGCCAAAAATTGAGCAGAAGCTACAATGGTATTAGGGATGTATGAATATGAGCACATGAATATGCAATGACTCTTCAGGATGCAATGAATAGGCATAGAAGAGCAACCAATTGCTCTTGGGCTATGCCATCTATGAAAGCCGGATCCAACGCCCGCTCTGCTATTCCCCAAGCCAGGGTCATATTTTACAGCATGCTCCAGCCACGTGAAGTATTCCAGTTTCAGTACTCTTCTTGTCATTACACAATAGTCTCTAACTCTCTAGCATAACCCAGCGTGTTCTCGATAACCTGATCACTTGTAACTAGTATATCTCTCTCCAGTCCAAGCATCTCCTCCGCTTGCTGGGGGAAATATATCCGACTATCCTTAACTACCCAACCTAACTCTTGCGCGAACTTCACAACACTACCCTCGCTGTCGAGAAACAGAAGACTCTTGGCATCAGATACGGGAATGGACGGGTAGGCTTTCTCGGAGCATGATGCGATCTCTTTTCGAATAGTGCCGATGAGGACCTATGGATTATTTAATTAACGACAATTCTCTAATCGCGGAGGCGCAAATGGCCTTGTTCACACCACACTGTTTGACAGAACCACTGTCAGTAACAACAAGAGAAACGTAGAACTAACCT
Source organism: Glonium stellatum (assembly GCA_001692915.1). Lineage (NCBI taxonomy): Eukaryota > Fungi > Ascomycota > Dothideomycetes > Gloniales > Gloniaceae > Glonium > Glonium stellatum. Next base: position 47,965 of record KV749057.1, on the reverse strand, counting down.
CTGAAAACATGCCAAACTCCTCGCTAGGCACTCTTTCACTCTTCGTCTCCCCCCATACCCGATCATAGCTCCCCTCCATCAGTGCCTGTTCCAACCGTATTGGATACTGAATGAAAACGTCGTCCTCCAGTCCCTTGCCACCACGGCCTTGCTCTCTAGCCTGGGCTGCGGCGACCTCGAGCGTCTCCAATAGCGTATGGAATCCTGCATAGTCACCATCACTCAGTAGCAATAGTAGATATAATCCCGTAATCTTGCTCGCATTTCCGCTATCTTTCGGTAGCTGCGTCTCCGGAAGCGAATAGAAGGGCTGTAGTTGCTGGAAATACCGTGTGAAGGATGTTGGGTCTTTTAGACGGATGGAGATCAGAGCACCGAGCTCTAGTGTTTCTCGAGCAAGTAAAAGATGTTGTCGGGGAGTGCTTGAAGATGGTATAAGAGCGTTCATGTGTAGGAGGGCGACCTTAGCGCGGGAAAGTAATGAAGTTGAGGTCTGGTACTTGTGCGAGCTTAGAGATTGGTGGAGCTGTTTCAGGAGCTCCTGGAGCTCGTGTTCGGCCATCTCTGCTGGTGATTTAGGTTTCCGAGTGTCTTTGGGTGGATTTGGAGGAGCTGTAGGTTGTGGACGACGTGTTACGGGAACTGATGATGAGGTACGCTGCGGTGCTCGAGGTGCGGCTGTAATAATGATAGGCGGCTGCTTAGTAAAGAAATTTACGGGGGCCTTCCACGAAGGACCGCAACCTTCAAAGATTCTATGTCGAATAAACGCCATATTCATCGTGCCGGCTCTAAAGTTCATGAGGATCACTCCAGTTTATCTTATGCCGGCGCATTTTTCTTTTCAGGCTGCCTAGACGCCAGCTGGCCGCGGCCACGGCGACGAGGCAGATGACCTTGTTGTCACACTAGGTATCTGGCCCAGAAGGCATCCGCACAGCTGGATCTGTGAGATCTGACTTGCAGCGTCTCGAGTCCGATCCTTTAAACAACTTACACGACCTCCTCTTCTATTTTCGTATAAGCGATAGGTAGGATCTCAGGGAGACTACTACAAGGCATCCAAACATTTCCCCTGAGCGAACAGCAGATTCGCCGGACCAGACGAGAAGATACATTGTGTAACATGCTAAGCTGTCGGAGTTGACGAGTGAGAATTATTGGGGTTTTTGCACAACATATTTGATTTGTGGCACCTCAACCTTGGGGCTTACGAGAGGGAATATGACTATTTGCATGGTTATCGCATTTCTAGAGTAAGCTAGAATGGAGGAAGTCGCTGGAAGCCATCAGCTTCTCGTTTGGACAATCTCAACAAACTATATTCTGATTGCTTCACTTAGGCCAATAGCGTACTACACAATGGTCCGACATCAATCCTTGCATTGATCTACCGCCTACGTCCAAAGCGACCTTTCCCTTGACCCTCTGAGCTTTTGCTCTTGATCTTGAGTCTCCGGTAATTTGCGTGTGCTGAAGCACTCACTGTACGAGCGGCCCTTTTCACAATTCCTTCGTTTTTGGTGATAGCCGAATCCTTGATCTGGCTCGCGGGTGCTTCTATTTTTTTTTTTAACTGGGTCTTACACTTTTCAGGTGTATAGGCATCGTCGCCATAAGCAGAAGTACATTCGTCTTCCATTACTTCCAAAACTGCGTAGCTTCCGTTCTTAGCCTCCGGAGTGTCTTTAGTGCCTTGCGTCTCCTTAGTTCCATCAGGTCCATCTGAGTCGCTGTCCAAAGATAGCACTTCTGATTGAGGCTTCGGCTTAGTAGCGACAGGACGCACTGTTTATAATGTTAGATAAATCGATAGACACCGAAGTATAAAAGCACTCACTTATGACGCGCTTCGTTTGTCTCTTTTGGCCCCGTTTCTTCCATGCTTTGCGAGGTTTCCCATTCTGATCCAATCCATCTTGCTGCGCATCAAGCCCTTGAAAATCTTCCCGGTCCGACTCATCAAATCCATCAGGTCCTAGTCTCATCGGAGCTTGACTATCTTCCACTAAAATATCTGATGAGTTGGTCCTTTTAGGCAGTGAAATCCCAGCGGCCTCCATCTCTATTTCCCGCATAATATCCAACTCTTCGTCCCACCTTTCTTCTTCTTGCCTTTTAAGGCTCTGAATCATACTACTTAAACTTCTCCCAAGGCCTCGCCTCCTCCAAGGTGCTGGCCTTGGAGTCGTCTCGTCTTCTTCAGCAATCATGTCCAGCGTATGCGTGTCTCGCCGTAAGAACATTGGTGTCGAAAGGTGTTTTAGCGTTGAAGAAGGCGTGCCTTCATCATCCCGCTTTCTCTTCTGAGGCGTTGCGAATTTATCCAGCAAATATCTCTTCCCGGCAGACAGTGGTGTTCTGCTCCGTTCACCCAGACCTTCGAGAGAGAACTCGTCTTCGGGTTTTCGACGATCTTTACTTGGAGTTTGCAATGCGTTTGGTATTATGTCCCCAAGCACCGTCCTTTGTGCTTTGCTAGGTGTCTCCGAAGGTAATAGATCGAATAATCCAAGGACTAGCCCATCCTTTTGTGGAGTCGGGCCAATAACGGAGGGTACACGAACCGGAGTGAGAAGTTTGCAGGAGGATGCTGGGATATTCGAATGGGTAGTCCTCTCAATGAGCTGTCTTTTGGGTGTCCTTGAGGGGCTAGTGGGGCGTTTGGACGGGGTTCGTGATATATCCTCAACACTTTTTCGTTTCCGAGGCGCTTTAGAAGGTGTTCTTGGGCCCGTCTCGCAAGAAATAATGTCGCGAATTTTATTATATTCTTTGTACTTTTGAGCTGCACCTGATGAGCAGGGTGTAACTCGATCAAAAAGAGCAGATTATGAAACTTACAGATGAAAGCATCAGCTTTAATGTCTTCTCTTCCGGCTTTGCGACCTTCGTGATCAGCAGAAAATTGCTTTTCCCAAAGCTTTAGCTCTTGTCGTAAAGAAATGCAGCGCTCGTTAAGGCCAGAATTACTCGTCGACATGTTTGGTGGTTAAGACGAGAGGCGCGAGGTACGACGCGATGTCCACGTTCAAAGTCACGCTAAGATATCACGTGAGCACTTTCTGCCGGCTGACGCCGCCATTGGGTACATGCTACGCCAAAATCCAATCCTTTAATTTTCTGCAGGACTGAAGATCGTCTATCATACAGATAATATTCACAGACTCCGGCTCTGGAGCTCAAGTCAAAATACGCGCTTATTCTGAAGAAACTCCATTTTTGACCCTGAATTCGCTAGTAATGAATCGCCTTGTCATACGTTGCCATAGCTGCCTCCTTGAATGCTTCACTGTTTATAATTAGCATATGAAAACCAATTCACTAGCATTATTACGTACCTTAAAGTCGGGTGGGCATGTGAAGTTCGAGCAACGTCTAAATTGAAGCTCAGCGTTAGCGACAAACCATATAGGATCAGAGACTACACATACCTTCGCAGCTCGCACCATATTCTAAGGCTAGTGTTCCCTCAGCGATCATCTCTCCGGCATTTGGACCAACAATGTGGATACCCAATATCCGGTCTGTTTCGGCGTCGGAGATGAATTTGACGATACCCTCCGTATCCAAATTTGTCTTAGCTCTTGAATTGGCTGAGAATGGGAATGTGCCAACTTTGTACTTAACACCGGCGGCCTTGACCTCCTGCTCATTTTGACCCACCCAGGCTACCTCAGGATGCGTGTACATGACCGATGGGATAGCACCGTAGTTGACATGACCATAGCCTTTAGTAAGGAACTCGACAGCAGCGACGGCCTCTTCTTCTGCCTTATGCGCCAACATGGGTCCAAATGTGCAGTCGCCAATTACACGGATGTGGGGAAGCTTTGTACGGTATTCCTGATCAATGACAAGACGACCTTTTTCGTCGGTTTCCAACCCAATATTCTCAGCCCCTAAACCGGCGGTATAAGGTCTCCGGCCAATAGCAACGAGAACAACATCGGCATCAAGCTAGTATCTCTTATGAGCGAAAGGAAAAGCAGGGTTCGATGTAGAAGAACATACCAACTCCTCCTTGCCTCCCTTCGCAGCCTCGACATTGATCTTAATAGTTTCACCACTATCATCACCTTTTGTAACCTTCGTATTGAGCTTGAATTTCATGCCTTGCTTGCTAAGAAGCTTCTGGGTCATCTTCGAAATCTCGGCGTCCATGCCAGGTCCTCCGATCTGTCCTAAGAACTCGACGACAGTAACTTCAGCACCAAGCCTGGACCATACGGAGCCCTATAATGAACCATTAGCAATATTTTCCCTCCCATATAACACCCAGTTTACTCGCCATTTCTAGCCCAATGATACCACCTCCGATAACAACCATCTTCTTAGGGACTTTCTGCAATGCGATAGCGCCTGTACTTGTGATAACTCTCTCCTCATCTATCGTCAAGCCGGGAAAAGGCGTTGCTTCACTACCAGTAGCGATGATAATATTTTTTCCCCGAACGGATGTTTCGCCGCCATCAATAAGGTTGACCTGAACTGTATGCTCGTCCGCAAACGCACCAGTACCCTTGATATACTCAACACCGTTTTTCTTGAACAAGAATTCGATACCTTTGGTCAAGCCCGACACAGAGGTCTCTTTCGCCTTCATCATCTGCGTTAGGTTGAGTTTCACATCACCGACTTCGATGCCGCGATTCTTAGTGTCATGAAGGATTTGGTGGTAGAGATGCGAGTTGTTCAGAAGGGATTTTGACGGAATACAGCCGACGTTAAGACATGTTCCTCCTAGAGTCCCGCGCTTCTCTATACAGGCGACCTAATCCGGCAAGAAAAGTACGTCAGCGCCTCTCCTTTAGCTGCTCAATAAGTATAATTTACTTTGAGGCCAGCCTGGCCAGCCTTGATAGCTGCAACATATCCCGCAACGCCCCCACCTATAATTACAAGGTCCTTCTCCTCTACTCGTCAATCAGCATGTATTCATTGAATAACTTGTCGGACAAAGTGCATTACCGGCTTCTGAAGCATACCCTCGTCTTAGCCTATCCAGCATGTAGAAAGTCGAAGGACGAAAGCTGTTTTGGGCTCCATTAACAGGTCGTAACAGCGCCCTAGAGGCGGCCTTTGGAACGACGGTTCGAAACATCGTGGAGAAAAGGCAGTGTCAACCCGAAGAAGGAGTAAACCGTGGTTAGCACGGCAAAGCGGAAAATAATCGTCAATTGATGATGGAATGCAGGCCTTGATTATGCGTTGAGCTTTCCGGAGATGTTACGAGACCCGGATGGCCGAAGTCATTCCAGCAGTGGCCGAGCTAAGACCGGGTTGCATCGGACCCAACAAAATATTAATCACACATTCATACTACATCACTGATCCATTTTAATTCCAGCAGCTTGTATTCTATTACAATTGTACAAATAGTGGTGAATAGAACTACTTTGATTGCGTCTATTCATTCCAGTAACTCTGCAGTGGCAGAGTTTGTCATCAATTCCGTAACTTTATCACTCGCCCATCGAACAGTTTCCCTCTCCGATTTATCCCCAGCAATATCAGCTTTACTCACGACTTTTTTAACGAAGTATTGAAGACCGCGGATCATCTGGGGCGCTTCCTCGACAGCCCTGAAGATATTCAATAGCGATTTCTCGTCTCTGTTTCCAGAAGATTTCTGAGACTGTAGAATGATAGTAACAACAAGGATCTCCACAAAGGTCTTCGTCTTAGGTTGAAGGTATGCGAAGTTAAGAGTCTTCATAAAGTCAGCGAAATCGAGCTGAACAATGCGACAAGAGTGCGTACCTTTAAGCAAGTTACAGAAAGGCCCCCGCTTGCTATTAGATTCCCATACATCCTACCCAAGTTAACGATTTTCCTTGCCGACAATCCCTCCTCCCAATCCTCTCCTTCTTCATCTAGTATATCATTGCCGTCACTCTTCTCACCAAGCTGCTTGAATATGTCCCATAGAGCAAACTGGAACGCCATTTTCAGCTTCCGATCTGAGCAGAGTCTTCGAGCTATCAACGTGTAGTATGGATTGTAGCTCCGCTCACAGCCGGCACAGTGTATCAGTACCCGTGGCATCTCGAGCTCTTGGGATTTTTTCAATTTTAGTTTCAACAGACGAAGGTAGGCGTCTTTATAATCCGTAGCAGACATTATGGTGATAAAAATTGCACGACGGATATCGGTATTCATGCGCTGTTCTTTGGCCAGCTGCAAAATGTCGATAGTGCCCTCTGGATATTCAGATGAGATAGCCATCGAAGATGTTCTTTCATCAAGATCGTTGAGCTTATGATATTCTTGCTGCACGCTGTCATTCCTCCAGCTTGCGCCAACTAGCCACCATTTCCCTTTTTTTTCGGTATCTCTGATATCGTTGAGACCTACCCGCAAAGGTTCAGTTGCTTTGATCGATCTATTATTTAGTAATCCCAAGGTTTTCTTCATGCGGATGGTGTGCTCGGAAACTACAGTTGCAGCATTGACTCCGGTTTTCACTCGGTTATTTTTCAGATTGTTGATACTTTCAATCATAAATTTCGTGCGGATAGGAAGATTACTCTCTCCAATCATCGCGACAGACTTTTGGAGAAGTATGACAATGTCTTTCAGAGAAGAAGGGTCATCTTGACGAAGCTGAGAGCCAGAAACTGTGACCTAGTCAGTACGGTAACATATATAAGACTGAAGCGAGCATACTTTTTGTTATTCTGAGAAGCAGCTCAGTATTTAGATCCGAGAGTTCTTCCAGGAAAACTCGAATATAATCAAATACTAGGTTGCTCCCAATTACCTGAAAGTTATATAATTCCGCAATCAAGGAGATGAGATTCGAGGCTCGCTTGCTGCCTGATCCTGTAGACTGTTCATTCTCATAGTTTCGATCAAATTCGCAGACAATTCGTTCCACAATTTGGGCCCCAAAGTCGGTTCCAATCACTTTATAGATTGCCGTAATGAAACTAGCGTGTAAAATAAGGAATGTATCCATCAAGCTTGTCTCGTCTGACAACAGTCCAAGGAGCAAGTCTATTATCGTTGAGCTGACGTATCCCCGGGGACTGGTTTGATAGAGCTGCTCGACATCACGTAAGATTGATAAAAGGTTCGCTTCCGAAAGTCGATTGAGCAAACCCTGTATCTGTCTTCGAAGGCGTAACAGAAATCCACCCTCAGATGAGGGTGGTGTACGGAGAGAAGGCGGTATGTACTTGGCTGTTGGCAATGAAGTGGATGATGCAGGCGCAACATATGGGTTTTCTCGGACTCGGGGTTTAACGGGCTCTTTTAGCTCTGGGAACCCAATGTCGTCAAAACCGTCGGACAGGTCGTCTTCCGTATCCTCAAGATCGTCCTTGGATTCAGCTTCAGCGTCTTCCAAATCTGATTGGCCTTCTATTTCAGAGTCGCTGCCACGAAATTCAGTAGCTTTCACTACCTTTCCCTGGGCCTTTTGCCGTTTTATTGCGAGCCATTCATCGTCTATAGGCCGCTTCCGCTTGGAAGTGTTTCCTTCAGAAGACTCATCACCACTATCTAGGTCACCTAGTAGATCATCCAACCCATCATCTTCAAAAGATTTTAATTTTTTCTTCTTCAACCCCAACTTCTTCTCCAACGCGGCTATCTCAGAATCATCCTCTGCTAGCTTCTTTTTGATTGCGCGAGAGAATTGAGATGGAGGAGTGGGAGAGTAAGCGGCCTGTTTTAATGCTTCAGAATTATTATCTTGGGTTGTGCGCTTCAAGATAGATTTCAAAGGCTTAGATACTGAATCCTTCTCAACCGGGGCTTTTGGTGGCGGAGAGAAATCCTCCTCTTCTTCCTCTTCCTCAGTATTCGAGTCAACCGTATGCCGTGTTTGCCCGTTCTTTGGGCCTCCTAGCTTCCGCTTCGTCTTTTTTTGCGCCCTTTCCGCCTTCCGACGCTCTTTTCTACCAGATGGTGCATTACGCCCTCGAACGCTGCGACCGCGAAGCGCCTCACCTAGTTTTAATTAGAATCATGCAAGACTATTAGAATGAATAAACATACCTCCGAATTGCCCTAGGAGTTCTCCAGGCAATTTCGGGCCGTTAAAGTGCTGGTTACGCATTGTGGACCACATAGGGTAGTGGCTGGAGAAATTATTTAGCAGAGGGTCCGGAGGTACGTTTAATCCCCGCCATCCCACATTTCACCTCACCGGCCGGCCACTTAAATATCCGCTTAACCATAATAAACGGCACAAGACCTCCTCGAGACGACGAATGGAGAGCCATAACGTGCTTCTATAGAATATATTCGCCATGGTTGGAGAGCATCTAAGCAACGAAGAGGTATTCTTCTAGGAGTGTCCGTTAACTACGGCTTAGCTAACTGCTATGAGTAGTTCTTTACCGGACTCTCCGAGCTTTTTGATTCTAATCGAGCAAAGTCACATGGCTCAATCTTCCTCACGCAGAGGCGCCTGCAGTTCTCCTTCGGTTCTACCGCCTCTACACCCACAAAAACCGCCGACAATCCTCTCTGGGATACGCGTCCGCAGGACCCTCTCCCGATCATCGTTAGAGCAACGAATAGCAAATCAACCAAGAAAGTGGGTGGCAGCCGTAAATCTGAAAAAAGGATCAAGCTTTCGACTATTGTGCAGCCTGAGGCGCTTGATCGCTTTTATCTGCGCTACGCAGAGCTTTGCAAGGCCGGAATGTCGGCTCTAAAGAAGAGGGATAGGAGTAAGAGAAAGAAGGATAAAGCAAAGAAACGAAAGGCTGGGGATGGCGAGAAGAAGGGCTGAACTATTAGAAGGACGCGTTGGTTTCGTTATCTTGCCTCTATTGTGGGCAATTGTGGCAAATGACCAGAACAACTGCCAGTATATTACCGAGAGTCAGGTCACTCAGAATGGCCTATGCAGTAACAGCTCTCTTGAGCGACGTAATGTATCGAAGTAGGTATCAAAGGATATTGCAGAAAGCCAAAAGGCTATAACAAGGCTCATCACTATAATTCAAATCAATAAACGAGTAATATTAGAGGTCAACTCGGCTGGCCGTCGTCTTCCCTCGACCATTTAAGTTATACGACAGTGCACAAGCGTCATTGAGAAGAGCTGGGTAAAAACGACAAAACATTTGTCCTTTTTACAGACCCCTAAGTCCCCATGTCGCCATCGTTCGTCAGATCTAGTTCGAAATGGCTACCATGATAGGCTCTTGCTTCTCCTTCAGCTTTCCCATCTTCTTAAAAAGGGCTAGATTCAAAGGAAGTGGCTGGCCCATCCACGTAGCCCGTTGCGTATGATCACGTTCATCCTCCCCTGTATTAGGATGAATGAGCGCAGATAGGGGTCCACGATTTATAACCAGCCAGGGAATAAAGGCGCCAAATTGCTCTAGGAAATGTAAGCGGAAGTGTTATGCGCGAATAACCGCACCAAAGCATTTCGTACCAGGCGTGAAAATATTCACTTCGAACATGCCCATTGGGTGCGGTCCAATTGGCTTGTCCCAGATTTGATAGATTCGTAGCTCAGGAACTGGTATTTATTCCAAAATCAGCTTCCCCGGATATTAACAATGAGAGGCATTAATATCAGACATGGTAACAAACATTCTCGTCGGATGCGTTCCCATAATTCGGTAGCAAACTTAAGTTGATCTTGCTCTGATTGCAAGAAATATATATGTATGTCAAAACCTCCACGTCCTCCATTGGTGATCGGGGGAGGGAATGAAGTGTACTGGGGACTCTTCTTCTCCGCCGGGGGATTCACGTATGATTTGCCATCTGGATCTCTCTCACTATGCAAATTCGTTCAGTAGCTCGGCTGTCAAAGGCAAATTGTACATAAAGAAATTGTAGCGGTTTCAATAACGCATGAATACGGCTAAACAAGTCCTATTCTGAAGTAGAGGTTCTCCCCACGTATACTGACGTTCGTAGGATTCCATTGAAGAATAGGAATAGAGACACCCATGTCAAGAAAGTCAAAGTAATCTGGGAAAGCTCTTACTTTGGAAGTGGAGGAAGGTTCTCATGACCTTCCAGAGGTGAGGTGTATTTATAAAGACTCGGGTCTGCCATATTGAATTTGTCGATGAGGGTTTGAAAAAGGGTCTTCTAGGAAGTTCGGGGACAAATGATTTTTTCCAACGATGATTCTAAAGCAGATTGTACATAACATAGCACTTCTATCTTATTGTTTCGCCATTGTGATGAGGCGGTGTTGTTGCTCCTCTCTCGCAAGGGGTTTGTCAGCCACGCGGAATTCCATGCGGTGGCTTCCGAAGCCGTTTTTCTGCGTCATCTGGACAGACCGTGAATAAATTTCTAAAAACGGTTGAAGCATACTTTAAGAGTCGCCTATGCCCACCCAGAAGACAAATATATTACCCACAGGGCCAGAGCTTTATTAGTGTCTTTGAGCGTGCCAAGCAGTTGTGTATGCCAAATCTGCGGCGTAGACGCTTGAGCTTAGTGATTTTTAAAGAAAAGTATTTATAATGTTAATAAATGGCATTTTTTTGGGTAATTTCCAATAATATGTCTATTGATTGGATTTCATTAAGACTTGTAGTACGCCAGCTAATAGATGCGCATACTACTTCTGGTACAAGAGAGTGGGGGGAGGGGCAGAGTCAGAGCCAGATTAGATAAGATCCACCAGCCCACCATGAATGACTCCCACCTTCGATATATTTACTTCAGGGCACCTTAAGCTTTCACTCCACTTCAATTACTTCCAACATGGCCGAACAAACATACTATATCGACGAAGATGTCGGTGAGGATATTGCTTCTCAAGCAGGCACCGAATCCTCCCCCTATAAATCGCTTGGTTTTGCTGTTCTTCAGCATGGCGACTCACAGCAGTTTCTGACCCGCAAATCCACTACCGGAACGATACCCGAAGGCTCAGATTCCTCTGCAAGGTTAGAATGGAAACCTGTAGCCAAAGCTGCTATGAAGAAAGCAAAAAATTACGCCCAGCAACAGCAAAAGAAGGCAGTTAGAGAACAAGAGCTCGTCGCGCAGCGCACGAGAGAAGAAGCAGACCGGAAGAGGGTCCTCGAAGAAGCGAAAAAGATTTTAATTGAAGAGGACATGAGTTTACCAAAAGCAGAGCGAATTAAATTGGACGAGACTGATCCTAAGAAAGTCAAGCTCGGAAATGGCACCGACGTCCTGGGAACAAGAGTACGGGTATTTGGAAGAGTACACAGGGAAAGAAGGCAGAAGGAGGTTATGTTCATTACACTACGTGATGGCTACGGACTCATGCAAGTCATCTTCACGGGACCGCTAGCAAAGACCTACGATGCCCTAACCTTGACTCGCGAAACAAGCATGGAAATCTGCGGCGAATTGAGAGAGGTTCCCCCTGGAGCACATGCACCGAACAACCGCGAACTTCATGCGGACTATTTCAAGATTCACAAAGGATGGAAAGCAGCGGGTGGAGACGACGCTATCACCAACAGAGTATCCAAGGATACTGAGCACGCGACGCTTCTCGACCTCCGGCACCTTACTCTCCGTGGAGAGACTGCCTCCAAAGTAATGATTGTTCGCGATGCTGTTGAATATGCTTTCAATCAGGTTTACAAGGAACTGCGGATGCGCAAAGTCAGCCCTCCAGCCCTGGTCCAAACCCAAGTTGAAGGCGGGGCAACACTGTTCAAGTTTGACTATTACAACGAAAAGGCCTTCCTTACACAGTCATCACAACTTTATCTCGAGACGTGTTTGCCATCTATGGGTGATGTGTACTGTATTGAGAAATCATTCCGCGCTGAAAAGTCGTTGACGCGCCGACATCTAGCAGAATACACACATGTGGAGGCGGAACTTGACTTCATTACATTCGATGACCTACTCGATCACCTCGAGCTTGTAATTTGTCGAGTGGTTGAGATCACGATGTCTGACCCAACCATTGCTAAACACGTCATGGAGCTCAACCCCGAGTTTAAGGTTCCAGATAGGCCGTTCAAGCGCATGAAGTACTCAGAAGCAATCAAATGGCTTGTCGAGCACGGCATTCCTAACGAAGATGGAGAGGAGCATAAATTCGGTGACGATATCGCCGAAGCAGCCGAACGACGAATGACGGACATAATCAACCGCCCCGTATTCCTTACCCACTTCCCCGTAGAGATCAAAGCTTTCTACATGCAGAAAGATAAGGATGAGCCACTGGTTACTGAGAGCGTGGACTGTCTCATACCGGGTGTTGGGGAAATTGTTGGTGGTTCTATGAGGATGTACGACTACGATGAGCTGATGGCAGCCTTCGAAAGAGAAAAGATCGATCCGGCTGCATACTACTGGTACACGGATCAGAGGAAGTAAGTACACCATTTCCCCACCCAATAGAATATCCTCTGTCATACTGACTTCCCACTCCAGGTATGGCAGCTCCCCACATGGCGGCTATGGTCTCGGTTTAGAGCGATTCCTGGCTTGGCTATGCAAGCAGCACACAGTCAGAGACTGCTGCTTGTATCCACGTTACTTCGGCCGCTGTGCACCTTGACAGGCATCAGATGTTTTCCCAGCATTCCTTTTGTTTCAAGGCTTTAGGCGACACGCAGAGCGAGTGGTACCAAAGGCCTTGACTGTCAGCGTGTAGGACCTCCATATTCTGTTTTGATTTCGCCATGTCCCTAGCGTAGTAAAGGATAGAATTGCCAGATTTGCCACCTTGTTAGAGCGTATTGGATTTCCGTTGTGTGAGGAGTAGCGGGATAGATGGCTTCTTCAATCGTGCAAACAACCCGCAATCTCCTGATCTTGCATCCACTTTGTGATTCTGTCCGCAACATTTAAGTTTCCCGTATTTCATTCGCATATCCCCGAAACGCGCGGATCATCTCAACCCAACCGGGACCGATGCCTGCCCGGCTGTGACGTGTCCTTCTAGCAATGATCTCCGCTTGTGCTAAGACTACATAAAACAGAAAATCTTCTCAACCAAGGGAAAGCGGCATAGCTGGTGTGTCAATGAGCTGTATCAGCCTCCTGTCTACTTTGTTATGCGGAGCTTTTCGGAGTGCGGGCAACCTCAAGGTCCCCACCGCCTCGCGGAAATTCGTGGCCAGGCCTTTCACCGCTACGACCTTTTCGACGAAGATGTGCGTTTCACATTAGGACTCAAGCCAGCTTAAAACACCTCCCTTATTCAGGTCACATAATCGTAATTTAGATCAACCTCTTATTTGCCAAATCGCCCCCATTTCCCTCTCTATCTGATCTAGAAGTACAAGCATGCAGTGGCAGTATTCGCAGTAAAAGTAGCAGTAGTGTAGTTTTTTGGGACTGATCCACCACGTCCCGAAGCCGTACGCCATCGCTCCTAAAAGGTAGTAGGCAGGAAAAGTAGACTGGAAAAATGTATGCCAAAAGCGCCAGAGAGTAAGTGCCAATACAAACCACGCTATGCTCGGTGCCACCACGGAATTAAACGAGCTTGTTACAGGTCCCCATCGATAGGAGATTGTGACTGAGAGCTCGCGAAGGCGGCTTTGAAATAATGTAAGGATTTTTGGGATGAAAAGGACTTGGCGACGTGGAAAGGGAATTTGAAGCAAATCGATATCGCAATGAGTCGTAGTGAGAAGTCCGATCGAGCTTGGATTTTGAGCGGCAAGTTTTGCAGAGATGCTTCATAAGTGACAAGACCCACGTCTTTGGAAGACGCAAGGACAAAAACGGGAGAGGTTTGTGAGTGGGTAGTGGTAGAAAAGTGCAACCGAGGAAGCAGAGTCTGGCCCAACCAAATTCGTCATACTCCGGCGCCAGCCGGCAAAATGGAGAGACGCGCATGCTGCCACATATGAAACCTAGCCCAAAAAATTAAGGGTATTGGGGTGAATGGGTGGTGGCGAAGGTAGAGCCTCTCAGGTGCTGGATGAATCGTATTGTAATCGTCGATCAATAAGGGCTCGAAGCTTCAGGAGCTGCTCCTTCTCTTCTTTAGAAGGAGTACTAATGGAGGAAACCAGATGGGCTGCAGGGTCCACATCCAACGCTGCTCTCTCATCCTGGGTTATTGCGGCAACCACATCGTTTGAAGCTTCCGCCTGAATAGCGTCATTTAGTCAGTGCTGACGTTACGCAACGACCGAGAGCGCTGAGGAACTTACAGTAAGACCAAAGACAAGCGCTTCAACATTGTCTGCGCCCAAACCAATATCCTTTTCTTTCTGGGCAAACTGCGCTAAGTTAAGAGCAGCCTGCTGCTCTGCAATAGGTCGGTCTACAAATCGAGAGAGAGATGAGTTGTTAGACCGACGGGCGTGGTGATTGGGCTTTTTCGGACGTTTAGAAGTTCGTGACCTGGCGAGAGCATCAGCTTTTATTGCTCGAGGTTATGTTTTAGCTGAACATGAGCATCGCTTACTGTTTGACTTTATCGATGAAATCAAGGACAATGCCTTTTTGTGGCAATCGGTAGATAATACCGTCTTCTGGGCACCTTTTCTTCCACTTGTCGAAGACATCTTCTTCCTCTTCGTCACTAAGTTCGTCGGCTACTTCAATAATTCCGTTGTTGCGCAAGCCACGCGAGAATACAGGCTCTACGATCGTCGAGTCCTTTGGCTTGCGGGTCCTGTAGCTTCGAGCCGGCGCGATTGGGAAACTGGCCAGGTCATGGTGGATGTGGCGTCTGCACCTCCACGCTGTTCGAGTTGTTGAATCCTCACTGACCTTAGGTGGGACGGCCAGAGGTGGATCGCAACAATCAAGATGCCAGTACTCCCGACAATAATCACATTGAACGAGTGCCCGCTTGTCGGCTGCAGATTTACCGCATTGACAACACAAGATTACTTTGTTGGATGAATCTCTTAATCGAAGGTAATCGGGCCTTATAGCATATCCATTGACCTTCTTGCTGTTGGTTGTTAGAATTAGCGGGATGTAGAGACCGAAATGAAAGACTTACAGGTCAAATTGCTGAGTCACTTCCTCATACTCGCCCTCGTCACCCGCAGTATAGCCTTCAAAACGTGCCCGGATATCACTAGGAAGCACGAAGGCAGTCACATTACGGTTGTTGATTGCCTTGAATAACTCGGAGAATATAGGCTTCTTTTGCACTCCTAGCTCCTTTTCACCAGATCTGAGTGGTGGCGGAGGCTGGTCAAGAGGAGCCATTCTGGCCAAACATACATGGCAGTTGAATACGTCAGGATCTGCATCTTTATCAAGCGGAGGGTCGCAACAAGTGAAGTGAAAAGATCGACTGCAACTATCGCAGCAGATGAGGAACCCGCTACCACCACAGGCAGCGCAGTCGTCGTCATTACCATCAGGAGGAGAGTGCTTATCCAGGATTAGCGAGGTCGACGATAAAAATCGATGAATTGAGGAAGAAAAGAGAGAAGGAGCAAAGTGACTTGTAAGAAGCATGGTGACTAATGAAAGGAAATGGTGGGATGATGGAAGCGCAGAGAGACAAAAGGACGGTTTAGTTGGGGCAGCGGGAATTTTGAGTGCGACCTACCACTTCGTTGTCATCATTCCCGATCGGGGTGCCCAATCCGCCACCCGGGCGGGCAACACCTGCGACAGGGCCGTTACGATTCTTAACCGGCCTATTGAGAGAAAACTTGGTCAGCTGACTGAAGTGCCTTTCGAACTTGCTCGTACAGTCTCCTTCCGTGGATAACAATGTGGCTGGGAAAGATACAAGCAAGAGGTTACATCTAGGCCTAACACCTTGGCGAAACATGACTTTTGTATGGGGGCACTGAGTAGGCACACAAGTGATATATGATAGATGAGGAATGTACTTACGAGTGCTTGGTCTTCGCCTTCCCAGCTCTCCTTTGGCGCTTTGCAGGGCGTTCAGCGAGGAGTGGCGTCGTTGGACGCGTGGTTGCAGCCGAAGCAGAGGTAGACGCAGCAAGACCCGGTGTCTCCAAACCGCCGTCATCTGCAGTAGCTGGCCCTTGGGAAGTGCCATTGCGCGAACGTCCTGAACGACGAGGATTTCCCTGCGGTAGCAACTGGGCCGGGAATGTCAACGGGCCGTTAGAAATGTAAGATCCATCTTGCGAACGGATGTCGGAAATTTCAGGACTGAAGTCAGGAAAGGTCTGAAGCATCTTCTGTCGCTTTACCTGAATCGCAGCCGCTTCCTCTTCATCCATGCCAGCCTCATCGGCACTTCGCTTGCCAGAAGCTGGCGCTGACAGCTTTGTGGAGGTTGACTTTGATTTCTTACCACCACGCGCTAGCCCGAGATGGGTCTGCACGGAATTCTTTGATTTGGTTGTTTTGGGTCCCATTGCTGAAGTAGTTCCGTTCAGTGGTAACAACTCTGGAGGGACGTTTTGGACAATATCTTCGTTGACTTCGCTAAGTTCGGAATCGGACTCGATGATTGCACTGCCGGATCGTAATGAATCGCGAGGCGATGAGGCCATACCACTAAGCTGGGGTGTAAGTTCGCCGTTTGCCGCTGACTGCTTTCGTGGTGTTCTTGAACGCGTAGAACGAGAGGTATGAGTGACGTTAGGAGGAAGAAGAGGAGGATGTGAGAGAGGATTTGACTCGGAAGACAAAATGGAAAAACCGGGGGCTGGAGTTGCTGGTATTGTCGGTATTGTGGTCGCTGATTTTGACGGAGTAAGTGAATGGCGACGCTTGGCGCTGAAACTTGGTGAATGGCCATGAATACCAGCTCTCCTGTCTACAGACCTTCCTTCCTGAGCTTTCGCCTGCTTCTTAGCCCGCTTAATATAAGCCCGAAAATCGGATAGTTGTTCTGGTGTCTGACGTTCGTGCATGATAGCGTCTAGCAGATCCACAAGGTTCTGGTTACGAAAACTATCTTCGTATAGTTGTTTTACAGCCTCACCAACCATCGGTTTGTCCTCATCTTGCGCTCTTTTCACAGCGTCATTGACTACAATCTGCAATCTTTGCCGGACGATGGAAGTCTTGGAACTTGGAGTGCCCTGTCCGATAGCATCACGCACAGGCGTGACAGCCGCCACTCCATTTTTCACCGTAGCTTTTGCTGGCTTTGACACGCTTCTCGCTCCGTTGGGGACATATTCATCATCTTCATCCTCGTACTGTGCCGCCAGCGACGGTGGCAGCGCTTCTTCGGGCTTCTGTCCCTCTGATACCTCTGGGTCTGCAATAGGCGTCATCTCAGGAGTTGAAAGTGCCTCCTCTCCAGCTGACATAGCCCCATTCTTGCTGAGCATCGAGCGTCTGTGCGTATCACCTCGTAACCTCGCCTTCAGTTTTGCACTTGGAGGAATGCCCAGTGGCGCCATGTTCTCGAGCACTCCGTGCCGTGCGAATCCGTGATCTTCGAAGCTCGGAGTGGGGTTTTTAAGCGGTGGCTCAATCCAGCCGTCTAGTGAAGTTTGCGCCTTCTCTTTCTTGACATCAAATACAGGAGCAGGTGAAATGTTCGAGGTTCGCACGAAAGGACTCGAGGTTCGACTGGACTTGCGGGTCGGCCGCATCGAAGGCATTTCGCGGGCGTCCGCTTGAGCGCTGCACAATTTGTTAGCTAGTCCTTCGTGAAGTCCACTTCCAATTTCTGCTTACAACGCGTTTCACCGGCGATTATGACGTGTAAATTGGTATTGTGAATCGGTATTGTCGCGTTATTTGCAGGTTTGATGGTAGGTATGTATGAAAGACGAGCTGGGAGATTGGAGAGTGTTGGAAGCGAGCTTGCGGCGAACTTTCGGAAGCCTCCAACCCCTAGTTCTGTACCCTTCGACGACCAAATACTGTGATGAAGAATTTTTAGGACAATTGGCAATTGACTCTTGGCCGCTGTGCTCCGAAATTAGTCTCAATGATTCAACAAGTGAAGTATTATTCGACGCCGTGTAAGTTCGTTCATCAAGTGTATACAGAAATGCATAGGCATATGACTTGGTCGATTTAGCATAGTCCCAGCACTTACTAGGTATCCAGCGAGAAGAGCGCTAAACCCGAGATTAATTGAGTGCATTCATAAGTCAAGCGGCATCGTGCTGCTTCATAATACTGTCTGGCTTCAAAAGTATTGAATATACAGTGACTTGAGCAAAGCCCCTGACTAATCTGTTGTCCAAAGGCCCCGTCAAATTCACCATCAGAGAAAGCCATTGCTTGAGGTAGAAGATTTTAGTCGTTTTTTGAGCCCGTCAAAGCTACTAGATAACTATGTTACGAGCTAGGGTGGAGCCTAGTAAGCTCAGAATGACTACGCTAGATAACCACCAGTCACCAACCCAAATGTCTCTACAAATAGCAGAGGAATCCTTTCTCTGCAGCAAGCATGGTTGGGCTAGGAACACACGGAAGCCTTGGTCCCCTCAAATGCTTCTATCTTTGCAGAAGATTATTCCTCCTCGCTACTTTCACCTTCTTCCTCTTCTGTCTTCTTGGCGGGCTTCTTCTTTTTCTTCTTGTTCTTGCTCTTGCTGCCAGTATTCTTGCCAATCGGCTGCTCAAGTATCTTGAGGATTTCTTCATCCGTGATTTTGTTTTCAGTCTTGTACTTCGTTAAATCTGGCGAAGGGGGAGCAGCCAACCGCGTCATTCCATTCCTTGTAATAGCTAGAAAGCGAGAGTTAGCATACTTGCATCTCATGCTTTGATTTTCCTTGATCATAGAAATATGAAAGTGAGAGGGTCGAGTATCTTGAAGACCCGCGGTTCTCACAGGGAGAAGGATTAACCCTATTAAGACTGATAAAGAAATCGGGGAGTAGGCGCAAAAGATGATCCGTGGATTAGAACAAATCTTACCAACGGTAGTGAAAAGCCTTGCAACGGGCTCGTTGTCCTTGTCGCCTACGACTTCGTACTGACGTAGAACATTTCCACGAACACATTCAACAACGCCAACTTTAGCTGCTCTTTCATCCTCCAGCTGCCGAAGACTGAATGGGAATGTACCAAACTTTTTGACAATCTCTGACAGAGTAGCTCGCGAGCTTGGCCGTTTGAGACCGTACGTGGTTGTTGTACGGCGGTGAAGAGTCGCTCTGTTGCTAAGAGTCTTAACCTTTCCAGTGCCCA
This sequence comes from Glonium stellatum, assembly GCA_001692915.1. Lineage (NCBI taxonomy): Eukaryota > Fungi > Ascomycota > Dothideomycetes > Gloniales > Gloniaceae > Glonium > Glonium stellatum. The sequence goes on along the minus strand of KV749057.1, from coordinate 28,969 downwards.
AACTGACACCCATCTCAACTCCCCATACCTCGCCAACCTCGGGTAGCCCCTCACCCTTGACACCATCACCAGGAGCTAAAATGATCTTTTTCTTGCTTTCAATCTCATTACGCTCAAACATCCAGCATGTAGTGCTCTCAACGAGGCTACAGTTGTAGCTCTTCACAATCTTCTCTAGCATCTGCGTTATTTTTGCTTGAGTGTACGGCTTTTGAGCAGCTGCCTTCTTCTGTTCTTCCTCCGTACCTGATGCCACCAGGCCCGGGGGGATCATGAGTCTGAGCAACAACTCATTTGCATAGTGCGTAGCTAGAATCAGATCAGCCTGTCGGCCAGACAACTGGTCTCCCTCGTTTTTTTCGGACGGGATGATGATTGAATCGCAGACGATTGCGCCAAAGCCATCGATCTGTGCTCCAAGTTGGATCTTGATAACCTCGCCAGTCTTGAGTGTAACGGCCGCTTCCTCTACGTCAGATTTCAAAGGCGTATATGGAGTTATGTATGAGCTAGGAGAGATGGTGGTTGGGTGAGCAATGCCCTTGCTGATTTTCTTGCCCTTGTAAACCTTTGCAACCTCTTCGTCAAGCAGCCTGTCGCCTTTCTCGCAAAGGTCTACAATATTCGATCCTTCAACGCACCAACCTGGTAGCGATCAGCATAGGACATAGTTTGCACTGAACAGGTCACTGGGTGTAGTGCGAGGGAATCAGTAGGCCGCATACCTGTCACGGTCTCGAGGACCTTCTGAGAGATCTGAGCGGCTTGCTTGTACTTTGTTAAAGTATCTGGGTTGTTGAGAGAGTAGTCTGTATTTCTAATTAGCGTTGTGTGATTGTTTCCATACCGTCCGTCAGGTCGAAGCTCAAGTGCTTATTTCAAGGTTGTGACGTAGCTAGCAAACAGCTTCCAAAGCAGAAGCTTACCGATGATTGCTTCTTCCGCCATTTTTGCCGGCTCGTTGCCTTGTTAGCTGAGAGAAGGCGGGGCTTTGCTAATGAGTTATCGAGGGAGATACAAAACGAACGGTGTCGTGCGATGCGGTGGTTTTTGTCGATGGGCTTGTTTTCGTGCCCGCACCGAGGGGCCACTGGAGGGGCTGCTTCGCTTCAAAGCCAATAATCTGACGCCTCGTCCGGTGCTTTTCACTTACCATCTGCCGGTGAATGACAGCCTGCCAGCATTCTACATAACGCCATGCAAAATTGCTAGCGGGAAGGCCAGAAAATTTATTTGCATCAAAGGTCTCATGTAATTCAATGGTTTAAATCTTATCAAATCGACTTCAGCTAGGGGTTAGATGCTCTGAGACACCCTAACCATCCAGAACAAAATCTCCTACAACAGCCCTATGGTCACTGTTGCAAACACCGTCCTCATATCTGCTCTCCAGCACAGCATAGCTTTTGACTTTCCAAGCATCTGAATCCCTTGGGCCCACGAATAGAAAGTCAACCCTCTTCTGAGACTTATCCTCGGAACCAAAACCTGTGAATGTGTTCGTGTGCCCATACGTTTTCTCTAAAGCCATACCCATTGCGTCCTGAATAGGCGAATTCGCTGCGGTAAGTGTCATATAGGCTTCTTGTGTCGGCTCGCTGTTGAAATCACCTGCCAAAAAGATCGGCATCGGTCGTTGATCTTCTTGGCCAGCAATGGGCTTTGATATCCGTTCAATAATCATCTTGGCTGCCTCAAACCGGGCCTTTTCACCCCGATCATCCAAATGCGTGTTCAAAGCCATGAGTTTCTTTTTGCTTTGCCGATGTTGGAATATTCCTACTGTGAGGATGCGTATACAAACCGCATCCCATCCTTTCGAGGGCCGATCCGGAGTTTCAGACAGCCATATGTTCTCGAAATACTCTAATTTCCATACCGCAGGTCGATATATAATGGGTGAGTATTCCCCAGCTTTTCTCCCGTCATCTCGGCCTATGCCGATGTAGGCCCATTCATCGACGGCGGAGCCCTCATTGAGGCGAGTCATAATATCAAGCAGCTGTTTATAGAGTACCTCTTGCAAACATATGAACGTTTCGGGGTTGTAAATCGTATGAAAATGGAGCTCACTCAGGAGCCGCGGCCTTCGAATCTCCCATACTTCCTCTCCTTTGAATGGGTTGTCTGTAGCATATCTTATGTTGTGGGTAAGGATTCTAATGGAGATAGATCCTGTAGCTTCCATATCGACAAAGCAACGAGACTTATATATAATGTATCGTAGAGAAACTAGTGCTATTTTCGTAAGAACCTAATAGAGGCTAATTTAGGGCTATAAGTGGGACGTAGTACGGGACTTGTAGAAGGTAGAAGAGGCTTCATAAAAGTGAGTATTGCGTGGCAACAGTCAAACAAATTACCCCTCACACTCACGCCCCCTTTCTCAGAGCCAATCCGGTCATGACATGCTGTAATGATTATTTTGATTACTCTGATGTCCCACCCTGACGATCATATACCAGTGTCTTTGCATGCTAAAGATCACTTTAAACTATGATTAATTGGAATTGCTTTACCTTATAAAGTATTGTGATCTTCAAAAGAGCTAGCGGCATACTGAAACATCAGCTAGCGAGACACGGATGATAGAATTACGGTCAATATCTCAGTCGGGCCTAAGCCGTATGCTGGATTTTCCCCTAGAACTACGAGGAGTGGTTTATTTGATTGTTCCTACATAAATACCTACTTTTGATGGGCCCAGGGCTCCGCAAAATACGTTCAGGACTGTATGAACAATATAAATTCGGTATCATAATCCTAAACGATGCTACCAAACGCTGACAAGCAGTATGTCCGCCATGAAGAATCCATAAGACTAACGCCACCTATCCAAGCAGCCCAAGGCTAATACCACTCCCAAATGCGACCAGCTTAAACGCCGGTTTATAACCAAAGCACAACGCCCAGAGCGATGAGCATGCGGTAGTAATGTATACAAGCTCCCAAAGATGACTAAAAAAACCGTCCCAATCCGAGCCCGTGACCGAAGAATGCCGAGGACCCTGATTGATTCACCGTGGCTTACGATGCACTCGGCCTCCCCGTCCGCTTCTCCACCATAGCCTTATGCTGTCGATTACGTAGGTGGACCTCAAAGTTCTCTACTGTCAGCCCGGGACCTGCGGTATATAGCTTTCCCGGGCAGTCAATACATCGGATACGCGGTAGAAATTGAGTCTTAACGTTTGGAGGAAGAGGAGCTCCTGGAGGTATTTGATCGACCTTGACGCTGTTTTGTGTTTTCTGGTCTACAGCGCTGTAGCGCATAAATGCCTCGAAATTGTCATTCGGATACTTCTCGCGTAATTCTTGAAGTGCTGAAGTTAGCCAAGTTGGAGGGGGTGCCTATGGTTGACAAGTTAGTATGGCTGGTATTTCAAAGGCAAATAAGAGAAAGTCAAATTAGAGAAACCCGATGGATCTGTAGCGATAGTGATACAAAGAACTGAATATCATACTCACAGGTGTCGACCCAGCCGGTAGTGGATATGGTGCGTCTGCCCGACCATCAGGATAGTAATTCCATTGCTGGTTTCCATTTCCTTGTGTTGGAGTCGATTGCATGCCAGGTGATGCTTCAACGTTGGTGGCCCCAGAAGCCGGAGTTGAGCGTTGCTGCATTGCTGGAGAAGGGGGAGGAGGCATCGAAGTTACCGTAGGTGTGCTATGTTGCGGGGTAGTGTTCTGTGATGCCATTAGGGGCGTTGATAGGTTTCTTTGCTGGTACTCGCCGCTTCGCCTGGCCTTCTGGTTCTGCCACCATTGCTGAAACTTCTTTGAAGAAATGCGGAGTTTCACAATGAGTGTCGGTTCAGCGACGCTTTCTTCTCTTGCCTCATAGCCTCCGAACCGCCTGGCCGATGTCCTGGTCTCATGGTGATGGAGCGCAGATATTTCTGGCGTGGCCGACCTCCCGAGGTTAGCCCTCATGGCGGCCTGAGCCGCAGTGGCGGCGCCTCGGATTCCTCTTGTCCGTGCAGTGCCACCTATAATTTGCGATGGCGCCGGTGATTCTGGAGCGGAATCCTCACTTTCAGATTCATCTGAATCATCGCCGCCGTCAGTCCGTCCCGCAGCCCGCCGACCACGGCCAGATGCAGTTCGAGATATCTTGAAAACTCGGCTACCATCAATAGTTTCTGCGGCTCCAGGCAAGACTGAAGAAACAACCAATGTCCGAACGGTTCGCTGGCGGTCCTTGAGATCTGGCAACGCAGGACCTCCGCGACGGTTCACTGATCGTTTCTGTCGTCGCTGCTCCCTCAAGATTGACAGCTCCGCCCGCTCTAATTCTGCTTCGCTTAACTCGTAAAGATACGGCGTGTAATCCTTTGCAGACTGCATAGGCCGGAAAACAGAAGGGAGAGGAGAAGGTAGGAAACCCTCTCGCACATCTGCATCCTCGATGGGACGCCCATCGAATGGGTGTCCTGTGATATAGAGGCTTTTCGTGAACATTTGACTTTGCTCTCGGATAGAATGGGCTATTGCAGTTGTGAATTCGCCAGATAACGAAAGATCCCGGGCCATTTGTCTTGCAAATTCCTCAGGAGAGTTCAAAGGGTTGTTTATCTCCCATTCAAATTGATCTACAAGAGTGTGCTGGCCAATAGTGATATTAAGTTTAATGAGGATTCGCATCTCATCATTTTTGTATGCAGAGTAAGGGAGATGAGGGTCAAGTGGTTCTTCGTCGATGAACACGTGCGGATAGAAATCTTGAATTTGTTCCTGTACTTCTCTGTTGATCTGCTGCGTTAGGAGACTTCTGGTCTCGACCGGCAACTTGAAGTCTTCAACTAAATTCTCGGCGAAAACCTCGACAGGAGTAACACGGTCGTGAAGATTCCACGTAAACGTATCCCGTAACTTGATTTTGTCGAATTCGATATCAAGTCGTACAGGAATGAGCTCTTCCAATTGATCCGCTTGGGTAGCTCCATCTTTCCTTGATACATGAAGTGGTTTCGCTCTTCGGTTTCCGGGCCTCTTCCTCTGAGCTGGATACTCTAACCTTGAAGGTTTGGATTCCGTAAGGCCATTTCCGTAGCCAGCATAGCCATAACCAAATATAGATCCAGGATCGACTTGGCGCTGCTGTCTCAAATTTGCATAATAATCGCTTTCTCCCAACTTCTCTGCAAACAGAAGCCTTTTCCTCTCCTCTTGGTCATTCATGGCCACAGCATGAAGCATGTCCCGCGTGATATATTGGTTCAAGAGAAACTCAGGAATCCCTGGCTGGTCCCGTTTTTGTGCCTCATTGGGCGGAGGATGAGAAGGGATACGAGAGCCGGAACGGGAGCGCTTTCGACTTGGAGAGGTACCATTCACAGTCTCTGTAGTTGTGGGTGAAGTTGTCTCCTGTCTTGGGGGAGATGCTTGGCCAGAGACCGCGTCGAAAGTTACACCGGACGCAGCCATAACTGCCTTTGCCTTTTCCTTTCCCTCTCGTATTATATCCTTTCCTTGAAGTATTGGGTCGGCGCCGTCGGTGCTGGTGATGGCATCTGGATTTTGTACGGCGCCTTCTCCGATAGAACCGTTCCGTGTGGATGACGCGCCTTGCGCCTGCCGTAGGGATGCATTGTGCGCCTGATCTGGTTGGGAGGAGGAGGTGGTAGTGACGGGAGATGGCATGTCTAGTATTGTAGTACGGCGCACTTGAGCACGTTACAGGCTCACCCTGAACGAAGGTCTCACGCAACAAGGCGGATACATGAATAATCTAGTGAGGTTAGTGTCAGGGTCGCAAAGCGATCGCGTCGCCATTGCGGCCGCAGCGACGACGACCACAACAGGGAGGCAGGAAAGCGATACAGGGGGCTTCCATCTCAGCAGTCAATGGCCGCGAGAGATAGATCACGATAGTGTAGGGGCAGGACAGCTGGATACACATACCGGCCGGTTGATGCAAATTGCGCGTCGACAATTCCAGGGCTGGGCTCTGTTTGGCTGAGGGAAGACTTGCCGATCACGGGGCAGTCGCGCGCAGGACTCGGGACTGCCTCACAAGGCGGAGATGGATTGCTTCCGGAATGATGGCTCCTCTCCTCCCCTGGATGTTCGGGGGCGCGGCGGAGGATAAGCTCGGAATGCCAATTCGTTGATGCGTGTTACGGTCGATACAGTAGATGGAAAAGGACGAGGCGCTGGATCCGCCGGCCTTTGCCGACTGACGTGGCGCCTAGAAGCCCGCCCGTGCCGGGAAGAGGAGCAACAATGAGAGAAAAGCGGCGTGCTTGTCAGCCTGTACACCTGCAATCGCCGTCTGATGCTGGGCTTAATGTAAGGAACAGACCAACTTTTGCGATTGTTGAAGAATTCTATCTGTACTGAAGGCGGAGCATGCTTTATCACGTGACCTCGAGATGTGTTCTTCTGGCCATGTAGCGACCTGTGAGCGCGAGCGTTGGACTATTGCTACTAGCTTTCCTTCCCAATGCCCTTAGCTATGGCTTCAGGCCGTTAAGACAAGGTTGCGGACGAGGAGCCATGGAGTCCTCATGAAGCGCTCCCACACCCAGGAAACGTGGCTTCCAAAGCTCTCTCTGTACATTCCGTTCCACGCTACTTTGAGGCCACGTGCGGAAACGGACATTCCGTGGTCATGAAAGATCAGATCACGTTTCGAAAGGGAAGGACACTGAAGCCATTGCCGCGTTTTTCATTGGGCCCTCTTTCACCCATCAACTTTGAAACCAAGGAAGAACCAGAATAACAGTAGTGCTAATACAATGTACGAATAGCCGTCCAGACGCCATACAAGAAACACAGCTCGCCGAGATAGATCGCTAAGAATGTGCAATGAGACTACCAACGCTTTAGGCAGCTTTGTATTACTGGATGACGAACCACCAATGGTCCGTTGCGTTGCCCCTTTCTCCACCATCTTCAAATCGCTCTAAAAAGAAGCACACGAAGTGATCAGGCGATGAAATCTACTACCGAAACCGCCAGGATCCAACAAGATCATCTCTTATTCTGTTCGCCAGTTGTATTAGTGATGGCTGTTTAGTAGAATTTGATTAGAGTAAAGAGTCGAGCCTTGTGAACACACTCAAGCAAGCAGCCACCACCTGCAGCAATAGTTAGGTTAGCACCATGATCAAAAGTCTATACAGGCCGGGAAATATATCTATACGTACTTCAAGCTGCAGCTCTTTATCTTTAGCATTGTTGATTTCGTCGTTAATCACCTGCCCTAAATTTGCGCCTACCCCGCCTGAACCCCCAGCTCGCCTGGCGAAAGGCCATTGGGAATACTCTGCTAGTAGCTCATCTACTTGCGCAAAGGCTCGTTCGCGAGCTTCGTGGCCAAGCGTTGATAGAGCGTTCTCAAGGACATTCGCAGCGTAGGCAGCACAAACCATCGCAATGGTCCGCAAATATCTAAATTCCATTTCCTCCGGCAAAAACTGGCTGGCTGGGAGCACGACTGTTCTGCTCGTAAGAACATTCCGTACCCTACGCCTTATCTCGTCTTTAGCACCACCGTCAGCCACTGGGTGTGTCGCCATGTCGAAAAGTAGGAAGTTCTTCTTTTCGGTTCGCAGGATGCCCTTATCCACAAGACCTTTCGCTAGTCGTTCGCGGACTTGTTTCAGCTGATAGCCGATCTTCATGAGATTCCATGTCTCCCCTGTAAAGGCAAAAGGGGTCAGTGATTGCCTGATAACTTGTCAAAATAGATATACTTTGAAAAAAGTCTTACCACTCATTAAGTCGATCCAGGAATTCACACTCATCTTCTCACTTGATTTCATCATCTTGAGTGCTTCGTCTAGCAGAACCTCTCCCGTCAGGGTGTCATCAATGACTTCAATGACCCGGTCTGCTAGAGGAAACCGTCGCCGTGATGAATCCTTCTGCATGCTCACACGGCCTCTAAATGCAAGTTCTATAACAATACAACCTCGCAGCGCGTACGATATATTGTCGTTCCAGAAAGATAGATAACCCTATACGCCAACGTATTAACGCAATTCCTCGAAAAGGTATGGTTTACCCACCTGCTTGTCTTTCAGGCCCATCAGGAGCACCTCCTCCATAAGTGTCAACTTTGGTTGTTTATTCCTTTCAGCACTCTCGCTAATGTCTCGTGGGTCAAACGCGATTTTGTGTCCATTTTCAGAGCTTTCGTAGGATGTCTCTGGCGCTCGAGAATCGTCATTCCGCTTCGGCACTGGGGAGCTGACCCGACTGCCATCTTCGTTGTCTGCACTGCTTGCCGCGCCTCCTCCTCTTCGGCGGGTGAGGCCTGATGTTGTAGATGCCATTTGCTGGCTAATAACGAGTGTTGATTGAAGCTTTGACTGTTAACAGGCTTCGGGCTCTTCAATGAGCGCAGGGATAGTAAGGCGCTCCTATGTTTGCATACGTGACAGAACAGTGCTAGTGAATCGTTTAAAGTTTCGGCGTGGTGGAAAACAGTGTTATCGAGTTCTGCGCTAAGGATAAGGAACCATTCGAGGTAAATTATCTGGTTTGGGGTCTGTTCTTTGGTGTCGCGGCTCAATCATGTAGGTAAGTTGCAGTTGAGGCACGCTCGCTTGGCGGCTCATGCTAATTTAGGAGAACGAGTTCAATGGAGGGATCACAAGGTCATGGTGGAGAGGAAGCGTTTATTCTTCTAGTCGATAGTACACGCTTGTAGGCCCTATAACCAGGGAATTACATGCAGGAGAATATATATATAACAAAGCTCGGAGCCCCATGCGCATCCGATGGAAACCATCTCAGCTGTCCTTTTAACCACAAAAACAATCCATCACTTTCCCTTCTCAGTGCGCTAAATGGTAATTAGTCAACTGCTTTATATATATCTCTTTCACACAATTACATACCATCGGGTTGGCTCAAAATGTATTCCACTGCCTTGTCAACTAAAAATTTATTAGCACACAGAAAATATATTCTGGACAATCGACATACCACTATGAATCGCATCCGCCTCCTTGTCTGGAATTTCAATGCTGAATTCCTGTTGAATTGTCAATTTTGCGCTAAGCTAGCATTCCGATTAGTAGAACTAACCTCCTCAATCGCCATCACCACCTCCACTGTATCGAGGCTATCCAAGCCGAGGTCGTTCGAAAAATGGGATGTTGGAGAGAGCTAGGATGCATGAGATACAGCTATATATAACAGGCATAGCTGCGAGCAAACGTACCTTTGACGTATCGCTGACCTACAATCCCCATTATTAGGCATCCAGTTAGTGGACTTGGAGAAATTTCAGCAGCGCATACCTTGTCGAAGTTTTTCAATAGATCTATTATCCTACCCTGAACTTCATCCTTTGACAAACCGCCGTGTGCCGAGTAGCAACGCACTGCCTGAAAGCACGCAGCTGGGGTGATCTGCTTTGACGGGAACATGGAGCTCCGCGCAACGGGTCTTGCAATTGGGGACTGCCACCGAGGAGCGGACCTTGTAACCGCTCGGGCGGAGCGGAAAAGAGAGATTCGAAACATGTTGAGGGTTGTTGAGAGCGGAACTCGCGGTGATGAAGCAGGGCGTGGAAGAGACGGTTTGGTTTGATGCTCGGAGCACTTCGTCAAGAAAGCTCGACGAATCTGCTGCGGTCACGTGCCAAACATAACTATTGGTGACTGTGCCAGCAATGGAGCTTCTTTATACATTTCTTCTGTGTTGAGATGTCTGCCTAGTGCTCTGATAGCGTAAACCTCAATGCCTTTTCAAATTATTAGCCCCAGAGTCGCGTGTTTTCCAATCCGACGTTAGCCAGCGAATCACATCATTCCTGATTAAGGACCTCATCCGCGAACGACTTCCAATCCATACATGTAACAGCCCGTCGCCGTAGCGATCGCCACAACCACAACTGCCACACTATACCAGCACACGCAATGGCCAGCACAAAGTCATTGATGATGCTGGCTGGCAGCAGGCCTAGCATAGCACTGCTTAGGTTCTCCCGAATCCCTTCGCCCGCCACCACCGTCTTCTTT
>KV749057.1:0-18880 GCA_001692915.1 Glonium stellatum | reverse complement strand
CTGCCACACCGGCAGGACCTCCGCCTCCGGGCTTCAGGCTATCAAGACCGAAGCGATGGGATGAGAGCAGTGAGAGTGCGCTAGATAAAGCGGGAAAATACTTTCTCCTGATAGAGATGATGAGAGGGATGTGGGTGTCTCTTGAGCAATTCTTTCGGCCACCGTAAGTAATGTCGCCATTAAGGCCCACAATATCCACAGTAACTTGTCTGGTACGATGTTAAACTTACATTAGCTACACGATCTACTACCCTTTCGAAAAGGGGCCTATTTCTCCCCGTTTCCGTGGCGAGCATGCGCTCCGAAGATACCCTACCGGTGAAGAACGTTGCATTGCCTGCAAGCTTTGCGAGGCTATTTGCCCAGCTCAAGCCATTACAATTGAGGCTGAAGAGCGTGAGGATGGCAGCAGGAGAACAACAAGATACGATATTGATATGACGAAGTGTATCTATTGTGGGCTGTGCCAAGAAAGTTGCCCTGTAGATGCAATTGTCGAAGGTATGACTGTTTTTATTGTGCTCTAGAACTTTACTAATTTGCCCAGGGCCAAATGCGGAATATGCCACTGAGACAAGAGAGGAGTTGCTGTACAATAAGGAGAAATTGTTAATGAACGGAGACAAGTGGGAGCCAGAAATTGCGGCAGCTGCTCGGGCTGACGCGCCGTACCGGTAGCGGGTAGTTTGAAATACCACGGATTTGTATATAGTAAGAAAACTGCACACATTAGCAAATTGGACTTGACTTTTGACAACCAACCCCGTTAACGAGTGCTCACTACGAGCCAAAAGGAGCTGGGTATCAGAATTACAATAAATTTCAACTGAAAGGATGGTAAACTTTCATAAAGCTTCAGTTGATATGGTTTCCTTTATTAAGATGCTACTGGGTCCCTCGGTAGATCAAGTGGTGAAGTCCATCTCCGGATAAGACTAATAGACATCCACCAACATTATAACATGAATTCCCTAATGCTGACCTATTTTGAACTACTCCTTCACTTGAAGGTAGTCTAAGCACACGCTATTATTTTTCATATGCTTAATATCCTGTCTGGAACCCATCTAAGAATGCAAATCACGTTTAAGTCTCGAAGCACTAGATCTGCAGAAAAATTCCTGATCATTGTACATGAGTGGCCTGACGGTGGACATCTCATGCATATATAGTTGGCATAGTACTTCTTGTGGATACGAAGGTTATGAATTCGAAAACAATTTAAGCTCTGTAGTATAAATTTGCAGGTTGATATATACGAATATAAAACTCAATAGTTGCTCGATGACGGTAGGCGAATGTAAGCTACCAGTAAAGGAAGCTATGCGCACGCATCGTAATGTGATTTTAATTTTGAAAATAAATATTGAGATTGGCTGACGAGTATTTTCGTTGAGTCATGAAGTGGTGGTTTGTAGGTTCTATCATTAGAAGGGAAACGCTTCAGCTTTGGCAAAAGTAGAGCCTGAGCAGGGTAAGGCAATGGGCAAAAGATATTGATCTTATTCAGTACATTGCTCCCAAATGAGCATAAGAAATTTGCTCAGGTAAAGTATTTAGAATCCGGGTTGGCTATTTGATATTCGCCGTCTACAATCATCTATCTCATTCAAAAGTGTGCCGCTCATAACTGAGCACTACTGAGCCTTTGACCTAAAGCTGCCCTCGAAGCCTGGCCTTTTTGACTTCTTTCCTGGCTTCTTACCTTTAGCCTTGCCTTTCCCTTTACTGCCTTTCTCCTCCTTCCGCTTTTTCAGATTCTCTTCCCGCTTTTTCTGCCTCATCTCCTGGCCTTTTTGCACTCCAGCAATCCTTTCATTCCACTCGCTCTCACTTTTCAGCTTTGCTTTCTCTTTCCGCTTGAGCGTCTTCTTTAAAAGCGACATGTCATCGCGGACCTTTTCGCCATGAGCTCGCTTCTTTGCATTGAGCCATAAGTTCTTCTCTTGAATATTGGCTCGCTTTTGTTCGTCCAGACCGTTTATCCTAGCCTGTTTCTTCTCTACGGCCTCAAGAGCAGTACGCGGGTCTTGCGGGCCTTTCCGCTTTCGAGAATCAACAAAACCTGACAAGCTTGAATCCATCTGCTGACCATCTTCAAAGGCAACTCTACCGAATGAGAAATTATGCTCTGACTCCTCTCGTCGAGGTGAGAATATGTCAGGGGTAGTAAGAGGCGATCCGGACCCACGTAGTCGAGCAAGCTCGGCTTCAGCCTTAGCCCGTTCCTCGTCCTCTTTTGCTTGTTTGCGTATTTCTTTCTTGTGCGCTTTTCGTTGCTCTTCCTTCCGTCGCCTAGCTTCCATGAGCTCTTGCCGATTTCGCGCTGGCTTGCCATCGATACCATCCGCCTTTCTTGCAGCACGTAGTGCTTCAATCCGAGCCTGTAGTCGAGCCTTAAGAGCTTCTTGATCGATCTTAGGGAGCTTTGTCGCTTTCGGCTTCTCAGACTCTTCAGTTGTAGGTGGGGGAACTATGGAAGACGATGATGATGCCGAGGGAATCGCAGAGACTGTGGAGGTTGGCGATTCCGGGATTGGGGTGGGCGTCGCTGTAGAAGGAGATCCCAATTTTCCATCCCCTAAAATACCGCTCACGTCCAGTTTCCCAATATCATCGTCTCCTACGTCTTCTTCTGCATCGGAATTGACCGTGTCCTCTCTGTCTATAGAGGTAGAATCCTCAGCAGTTACATCTTCTTTGCGAGCCTTCCTTGCCTGAGCCTTCTGCTGCTGTCTTTCTAGTTTCTCCTTCTTTCGCTGTTCCTTTTCTTTCCTTTTTTCCGCTTTGGCTTTCTTCGTAGCGGATGGTTCCCCTTCACCTTGGTCCTCAGACTCAGCTGTAGCCCCGGTTTGGTTTGTTTTCTTTGGCTTGATCTTTTCGGTCGAGTTTAAACTAAGTTTAAGTTTCTTTGTCTTCTTTCCCGATGCCTTGAGGCCTTGCAGAGGCTGTTCTTTCTCTCCCACACCGAGATCGGACCCATCTTCTCCTTCCAATTCTCTCTTGCGCTTTCGCTCGTTTTCGTCCATGATATCTTTAGCGCTTTTCTGAGATTCCGGATCCAGTTTTGCTCGTTTGGCATTCTGGCGCTCTTCTTTTGTTTGCTTTTTGCGCTGCCATTGATCCTAAAAGAACCCTCTGCTTAACAAGCAACCAAAGAAGGTGGCGAGCAGAGACATACGCTAGTATCCTCCCCGTAGTAATGCTTCGCAGGTATCAGTGACATTAGACCTTCAAAGGCTCTCGCGTGACTATTAAGCCGTTCCTATGGAGCTTATCAGCGCAAAATGGTCGAGCAAGCCGGGTGACAGCTGTGCGACTAACCTCCAGGTCGTCGGCCATTTTTTAAGGCAGCAGAAATTGGATAAGATTTCAGTATATCTTTCGGTCGGGAGTGGAGAGATGTTCCTAGCAGAAGAACGACTATTGTGGGGTTCGAAACTTTTCATGTAATTCTTGGCGTTGTACTTTCGGTGTGGGCGGTGAAATTAGCTCCGGGCCGAAGCGCGAGTCGTCATGGTCGTCTAATCCACCAAGCTTTAATATGTGTTCAAGTCTTTCCTGGTGTATGAAGGATAACTCGAAGTAACTGAAGTAGCGTATAGTAGGATTTTGAATATCCCGTTCATTGAAAGCAGCAAGCCAGGCGATTTCCACTAGAAGCACTGTTCTGGGGTTTGCGCGGCACCACTAAAGGATCGCCCCTTACTCCATAAGGCGAGATGCCAAGGCCAAACCAGGGGCTCTGCGAACTTTTCTGAGACCATGGAATCATCATATCTGTTACTTATCTCGTTGGCTTTTTCTACACTAAGCGACTGAACGCTACCGCTTTATGCGGCTTGCCGAACTGCGAATGTATTTTCAGCTCTGGGGGCAACGTGGGAAACGTGAGACGCGTCGGACTGCACTGCCACGCCACATAAACCCTGGAACTGAAGCCTACTTTCACAAATAAACATGAAGGAGCCGCGATCCACGGCTTAGGCCTGCCACAGCATTTATTTGCATCATTATGTCTTCCTAAAAACATTCGCCCTTTCACAATCTTCACACTTTACTCCATATCGAACCCCCCTCAAACAATATTATCAGGGCGCTAGCGTCATACACCTCACAACGGATTTTGGGGCTTCGATTTGCTTATTCAATTGCGAATGGCTTCTGACGTCGTCGAAGCCAGGTCCTTATCATCCCTTACTAGTCTTGCTTCAAACCCTCCACGCTATCCGCGGAACCCTACCCATAAGAAGCACGAACCTCTAGTTCTATACATTGCACGAGTCCCGGGTAGTAGAGGTATGAACAAGTATTAACAAGGATTTTCTCTAGCTAAATATAGATATAGATGTATTCCTCACTCCAATAAAGCCTAGGCAGAAAGTTGTCACTGCCGAAGACGTCCAAAGCTCATTGTATTACTTGCATATAAACCAGCCAGAGGATGCTCGGCTACTTGATCCTCCAAATGTCGGGCACGGAAGTGGTGAAGGCAATGTACTCAATGTAGAACCACCAAGGCTACCTCTAATTCCTAGGAAAGCATTGCGATCTGCGCCATCGCAATACGATAATAGCATGCTTACTCCGGATAATCCGACTTTATACCCGACCGCCTCATCCAATTTTTCTATCATGAGTAACGGAAAGTCTACAGAACTGCAGCCTCTTTCCCCAAGGAATGACATCCAATTCAAACAAAACGCGGGTACACCAAACTATTTACCAAGGCCGGTTTCTCCATTTACCGTAGACCACCAACGCGGGCAGTCAGCGGAAATCGCTCGCTTTAGAAAAGAAAACGTTTCACCGGCTCTCCCACCCCGAAGGCGTTCAGAATTACCTAAATTACCGCCAAAGCCATCACCCGGCGGGGATTCGCTGCCAAACTACGACAGCTTTCCAAGAGTCCAACAACGAACCCCACGAGACCCTTTAGGTGACAGATTTTCTCCAACCCCAAATCCTACTAATACGTTTCACGAACGACATGGGTCCTCATCGCCTCGACGTGGGCGCCTACAACCTTTAGACCCTGATCAGACGGGAAATTTAGCTCCTCTCGGCATATCACTCACTCTTATTCGTCGAGACCCAGCCTCCAGCGCCCAATGGAACGTTGCTACGATTGAGGATCCTCCGGTGTTTGAGTCCTCTTCTGCCCCTCAAAGCCACTCAGCGGTGCAGAAAACCAAGAAGTTAGGAGCTCCTCTATATATCAAAATCAGTAATCCCGGGTATTATAAGTTCCTACACCACTCTGAAGATATTACTTCTTTACTGTCTAGAGGAGGTGGCGTCTCGGAGAGTGCAGTACGAGCCCTGGACAAGAACAAGATGTTTCTTGAGCCGAATCAGTCGGGTTACGAAGACACTATTTTCCGGAGGCGTCTCTGGATGGAAGGGTCCAAACTTACGGATGGTGGCTTCGAGCGTCGACGAATGAATTCTAGCGACTCAAATTTCGGGTTGGAAGTTCCAAGAAGTAGCTCGGGGAGTAGAAGCAAAGATAGAGTGCTGGGTGGCTTCAATAATCCCACAACCTCTATCCAAAGTTGGGATAGCCAAAGCTCTGAAAAGCGCGCATCCGTCTTTAGAGGCTACGAGTTTCTAAGTCCATGGAATGGACGTTGCGAGTTCTCTACTGGAGGAGGAGGAAGGTCACTAAAGGTGAGGCACAATCAGTGTTAGATTCAGGCTAGCTCTGACACGCTTTGTAGTGCAAACATATTTTACCAGATGGCCTTCCAGGTACAACATCTTCTGCGCCCACATCAATCAGCGAGCTCCGCTTCAATCTTCCTGGGTCATCTATCTTTACTGGGTCCTCATCGCCAAAACCCGACGAACCGTCTACGAAAAGGTCATCATTCTTGAATCGCCCTCGTAATTATCAGATGAATTCGTTTGCCTCGGACTCTGGGCTTGATGAAACAAGGGGGTTTTCGGAGGAGCTGGAGAGACTAGACCTATCATTAGGTCAAGAATCGGCCGGTGGAGGGTTTGGTGGAAAGCAAGCAAAACTTGGAAAGTTGATCATAGAAGACGAGGGCCTGAAAATGATAGACCTTCTCGTGGCTGCCAATCTTGCGCTTTGGTGGAGAGTCTATGAGAAAGTAGACAGAAAGTCTCGGGCGAATCGCACCAGCTTCCAGGCTTAGCAGCTAAGTAGTGGTCATTTTTATGGTTTGCTGGTAAGCGATTGTATGCCGTTGCAACGGTCTGATAGTAATGACATAAAACATAGCACGCTAATAGAGGCATAGACCATCACTGTTACTTCGGATGAAGAAATGCCTTGCTATGTATCATTCACCTAGCCGCATCTTCCACTTCACCATGCCTTTGACACAATGTCATTCTAGCCTCTTTCATTAATTCGAAGAGCCTAGTCTCCCTGTCAGATCCCTATTTATTAATACAAAACCTACACCACCTAATAGCGATTATCCACTGGGTCTCTTTGATATGGTCCCGCCTCAACCCATTGTTGACCAAGCGTCAGTAATGCAGTCTCAGGCAACGGCGCCGATTAAAATCGATGGAACTAAAGATGTGGAACAGTTTTTCCACCTTGCTACAAGTCAAAATAAGTCCAAAGTTAAATCCATCAACCTCTATCTTAACGCCGACCAATATGACGATTATCAGGACGACCTCTTAGCCATGGCGATCACACAATTCCACCCAGACCATAACAACATGAACTCACACAGAATCGAGCGCATGACAATCACAGTCCATGGCTCGATTCTCTTCACACGGCAGACATATATTCTTGCCTCGCCCGCAACTTCAACGGATGTTAACACCCGACTAAAGGGCTTGTTGACCAACAGAACCTCCCAGCACGACAAGGAAGAGCTACCATTTGGCATTATCGCTCATGAAAAAGCCATCGTACCAGCACTGCTCGGACTCCGTGGCATCAAGAAAGTGGAAATTAACGGCAATATGGATGGAGAACTTCTCGACGAATTACTGGTGAACATGACTACGCGCCCAGGAGCAGTTGCCCCAGCTCCTCCTCTTCGGGGGGGTTTGGACGTCCCTGGTGTTTTTTTCTCTGGTGCCTATGAGGATTTCCTTAGCAAAAACCCAGGCGGCTACGCGAACCCTTATGCTAAAGACATTTTCGACAAGAAAAACACCACCATTAGCCTAAGAGCATCAACAGGAAACCGTCGTGACTACAGGAGCCCAACCAACTCGAATGATAGCTCGAATGTCAGTGATGACGCTAGTGTCTACAGGATCGACACACTGAAACGCATCGCCGCTACACCACAGGATATGGATGACTTCGGGCCTGGCAAGAAAGTTGTAAGGCAAATGCATCTAGATTATATGAACGGTGATGGCCGAAAATCTCCTCCGAAGGAACACTGGGTGGTTCCTACTGGGAAAGGTGCTAGATGTGTTATGGGTTGGAAAGCGGTTTCAGAGTAGATAGGTCAAACTCCTACCTACCAACTCCAGCCATCGCAGACGAAAATTCTGTTGCATTTTGAGACGATGCGAAACAGAAATGGTTGGGATTTTCTGATCTACTGCAGTGGAATGCTGGATACTGCTGATTTGGGTGCCAGGAGCAGGGTTATAGTACCTTGCTAATCCGAACGTCAAAGTCATGTAAATTCTAATCAGTATGGAATTGGTTCATGGCGATGTGTATTTTGAAGATCCTAGAAACCCTGTTCGAAGTGTCGGGTGGTTATAAATAAACAAACTGCTTCAGCACATGTTAACGTAGCGGCTTCTTACCATGATTAAAGTTATTCGAGGCTACGAAGTGCTAGATTAAGTCATGCGCTAGGCCTACCGAGTGTTCCTTTAAAAGTCCCTTAGAAACCCACCCCAAGGATACTATTGAGTCACGGCTTTTTTCACGCCCTAAAAGTGCCATTATAAATAAAAGGATCCATATGACGTGAGAACGAAATCGGTTAGGACCGTCAAAAACCAATTTAATCTGGGAAAAGAAATCCTAGATCATGCATGTCACGTGGGCAGATCCGGGGGGGGAAATGCGAGGGGTGCAGCGAGGGGTATCGTGTTGTCGCTGCATTTGGTATGCGGCATGCATACAGAGTAGTATGACCACCAACAGGAAGCTCACTCAGCGACCTCACGATCATAAAGAAAATTAGTCACGATGATAAAAGCTTGACGCCTGCGTTTTGCTTCTGCCTGACGATCCAGAGAACTGATAAATAATGGACTACTTCGCCTCTAAGCTCTCCATCCCACTTAGTCACTTGTGCCCTTCGCTCATTAGGCTAACGACTCGCCCTTCGTCAGTCTGATACTTAGCTACTCACTAAAGTCTTAGATTCACAGCACCTACAATGGCGACCCCAACGTCATCGTCTGGTCAACGAGGTTCGAATTATGAACAGGATCCTACAGCAATGCGCAACGCAACCGGTTATATGCCAGTATGTCTGTCACCCTATCCCGAGGAATCCGGGGCTGAGTTTACGTAGATTGAGAACTATGGTCTCATTGGAAACATGAGAACATGTGCTTTAGTCGCAACCGATGGCGGACTGGATTACATGTGTTGGTAAGTGCAAACTTCAGTTTAATCATAGACTTAAATTGACTGCGATACAGGCCAGAGTTTGATTCTCCATCTATATTCTGTCGCATACTAGATAAGGATAAGGGCGGATACTTCACGATCAGTCCAAAGAAAGACCAAAATCTCACCACCAAGCAGCAATATCTCCCCAGCAGCAACATCCTACAAACCAGATATCTTCATGAAGATGGTGTCCTCAACCTTGTTGACTTCTTCCCCCGACCAAATTCCAAAATAATTGCTGCTCGAACCCAAAATGAAAGGGTGGCGGGAGCGAAAACGAACTCTACTCTAGATAGGGCGACGCTTAAAAAGTGGCTTGTGCGTAGGGTCGAATGCATCAGGGGAGCAGTTGACGTGGATTTGGAAGTCTTTCCCGCATTCAGTAAGCTTAACGCATCCGAAGTACTAAAATCGCTATACTGACTCCTGTCATCCTAGATTACGCACAAGACAAACACACAACGGAAATTTTTAGCCCAAAGGATTCTCCTGTCAAAGGCGAGTGTCCCCAGAGAGTCGTCTTCAAGTCTTCAAGCCTTGCTCTTGAATTGAATGCTACAATTGACTGCGGTGACGATCCATCAGAAGAGTGTCCGGCCCTCTTTTTCCACAAGAAGGATGAGAAGTCATCCTTGGGCGAAGGAATTACTACTACCTTCCATTTGAAGGAAGGTCAGGCCGTATCGTTTGTCCTTCGTGACCACGCTGCAGACGAGGAGAGGGATCATGAACATATCACTACTACTCTAATTAACCAAGTTCAACTAGATACCCAAAACTTCTGGTTCAATTGGATTTCGAAGAGTAGATACAAGGGTCGCTGGAGAGAGGTTGTATCTAGGAGCTTAATGATACTCAAACTGCTAACTTATGAACCTACTGGGGCTATAATTGCCGCACCCACTTTTTCCTTGCCCGAGGATTTTGGAGGAGTAAGAAATTGGGATTACAGGTTTTCCTGGGTCCGAGACAGCTCTTTCACAATCTATATTTTGCTGCGAATGGGCTTCACAGAAGAAGCAGAAGCATACATGAATTTCATCAGTGACCGATTCAGGTACTCCAGGACTAAGGAGGGCGCATTACCAATTATGTTCAGTAGGTTCCAGGTTACTCTCATACCCTATTTCGTTATTCTGGATGGGCATACTTATGTATAACGCTTATCAAAGGCATTCGTGGCGATACCGACCTTTCTGAAATCGAGCTCAACCACCTTGATGGTTACAGAAGCAGCAAACCGGTCCGCATCGGCAATGGTGCCGCCTTTCACAAACAACTCGATATCTATGGAGAATTAATGGATGGTATATACCTCTACAACAAATTCGGCAAGCCTGTCTCCTACGACCAATGGGTTTCCGTCCGCGAAATTACCGATTATGTCTGCACCATCTGGCAAGAAGATGATATGTCGATTTGGGAAGTTCGTGGACGAACGCAAAACTTCGTCTATTCCAAAATCATGTTGTGGGTAGCAATAGACCGTGCCTTACGTCTCGCAGAGAAGCGATGTTTTCCGTGCCCACGCCGTATGGAGTGGCTTAGGATTCGCGATGAAATTTATGAGGATGTTATGCAGAAAGGGTATAATCAAGAAATGCAGTGCTTCATCCAGAGCTACGAGGAGAACGAGGTTCTGGATTCAGCTGTGCTGATTGCGCCGCTTGTTTTCTTCATCGCTCCTAACGATCCAAGGTTCACAAATACTCTAGAGCGCATTTTGAAGCCACCGGAGAAGGGTGGGTTGACTAGCACGGGTTTGGTATATCGATATAACTGGTTAAAGAGCGATGACGGTATGCCTAAACATCATCATCCTTATCCTCCTCTCGTTGTCAATCGTCCTAATTGTTTTCTAGGCGTCGGCGGTCGTGAGGGTGCTTTCAGCATGTGTACCTTCTGGCTAGTAGAAGCGTTGACTAGAGTACGCCTCCCGTATCCTCCACGCTCAATAGTTCACTGATGTTCCAAATAGGCGGGCGCTTACGATAAGAAATATCTCGTTAAAGCTATCAACATCTTCGAAAACATGCTTTCATTTGCAAACCATTTGAATATGTTTTCGGAGGAGATCGCTCGCTCGGGTGAGCAACTAGGCAATACACCCCAGGCATTCAGCCATCTGGCCCTCATCAGCGCAGCATTCAATTTAGATAGAATAACCTCAGGAAAGGGGGGGGTGTGAAATGTAGATACGGTGTAAAGTCAAGACTGTTCTTCCTATTCTCGAGTTACCGTGTTAGATAATGATCTAACATCATATGCC
Organism: Glonium stellatum; assembly: GCA_001692915.1. Taxonomy (NCBI): domain Eukaryota; kingdom Fungi; phylum Ascomycota; class Dothideomycetes; order Gloniales; family Gloniaceae; genus Glonium; species Glonium stellatum. The sequence continues at coordinate 8,024 of KV749057.1, read as the reverse complement.
CGAATAGAACAAGCTTTCAAGGATATTGCGAAAAATGGTTTTCCTATTTATGACAAGAGCGGAAATTGTGCCTTTTAAAATATAGCAGATGCTAATACTAGTCAAAGATTCGATGACATTTTTTGCACCGAAGACTTTAGATATACACGGCCGTTCAGTGCAGCCCTTAATGATGCTACCCCGCTCCGGTTTGAATCAGCTCATTATCGTTCCTTGAGAGTTGTCTCACCGTCTCCACATTCTCCACCTCATCTTCCATCCTTATCTACTTTGCGGCTCTCGCAGCCTTGTCACTTGCAGTCTGGCTAATATTCAAACCCAACCCATTCGCATCCAAATACACCTTATTCTGTGAGCTCTGAAGGATCTGCGCAACATTCCTTGCGTTCTCAAACTCCCTCAGATCAACATATGAGCGGGACTTCTTAATGGCATCACCAATAAGCTCGGCAGAGCGCGCTTCACCCTGTGCGCGAACTACCATGGCTTGCTTCTCTTGGCGAGCTTTGTCGACTACAAAGGCTGCGCGCTGGGCTTCCTGCTGTGCGACTTGCTTGGCTTCGACTGCAGCGGTAAACTCCGGCGAGAAGGCGAGATGCTATGAAGTATTAGAAACAGTGATTTCCTATGTTTTCACATATGGGAAACTTACAGTCAGAGAAACGTCATCTAACATGATATTAAACCTTGCCGCTCTCCTAACTAAATTGTCCCGAACCAGCCTACTGACATTTTCACGCTGCGTGATTAGTTGGCTGGCATTGAACTGTGCTACCACGCTCTTCAGCACCTCGTTTACGATTGACGGTAGCACACGCTCGTCATAATCCGTTCCCAATGTACGGTATATCTGCGGGAGAGCATCGACTCGCGGTCGCGAGAGCACACGGCAAGTTATGTTAACCATCTGCAGATCTTTTGTGCCAGTGAGTGAGGCAACATTGCGGGGTTTGGCGCGCACGTCGTAGGTTATTGGAGTTTCGAACCAAGGGATGCGGAAGTGTGTTCCTAAATCGACCGTGAGCGGTAGAAAGATGAGTCAGGTTGGGAGGAGCCACAGTACCTTCGCTGTATATTTCCTTGCCTACGCCTCCTATTCTTGTGTACTTGATTGCTCGGTGACCGCCATCGACTATACATCCATATGTTAGCTTAAGATTCAATGGTCTTTCTTCCAGGCCTCAGGCTCTAGCAATCCCGAAGACGAACCGTTAAACAAAGCGTTATTCAACAATACAGCTCCTCCTCCTAATACGACCAGACTTAGAAGACCCGTTCCAACATTCTTGGGAGGGCCTCCGCCAGCTCCGAATCGCCTTCCTTGCTGCTGCGCATTCTGCAATGTCTGCTGCAGCCTCCGCCATGTCTCCTGGGGATCTGGCCTTGACATTATGGTATAGAGACGGAGAGTGTAAGAGGCTCTAAGCGGGCGTGGGTGTAATAGTAGATAGGTCCAGGCTGCTCTGATGGTGATGAAGAAAGACGAATAAACGAACGAGAAGCAGTCGGCGAAAATCCTCGGGATGACCGATAGAGGTAAATTGGAAAATGTAGCCGTTAATATTTCCGTCACTGCCCACTCAGCGGACTGCGGCAGTCAATTGCTATAGCTAGCATTCCCCACAGAGCTACTGTCTCTCCCGCAGTGCTTAATAGCTCGATATTCTTTGCTTTTCGCTCACTTCCTGTGATTTCTGCAGCTCCATTGCCTAAATCGTCCGTTCATCACTGCGCACCGCATGCACGGGCCTCAAACCAATCAACTCGCAGAGTGCCCTCTAAAGCAAACACCTGGCCAAAAGGGACATGGACATTTCTGACGTTGGAGTAAGGCATGCCGTTGATTTCTCTAACGGCCTCCTAATCAAACACACCGTCGACATTTCTCCACAGGCAGCAAACGCCATAAAGGAAGTACGGAACGTTGCTCTTGCCCTGATTGTCGCGTGGGCTGTGATCTCTATCGTGAATTATCGACGAGATAATTCGGATTGAAACTAACGAACCCCGGAGTAAGTCTGCAACCACCCCAAAGCCTTAGTCATAGTACTGATGAGAGGCACAGCTGTCCCACTCCACGGGATTGTAACTCGAAAGCCTCCCCACGAGGTATCCCCTGCGCCTAGCCGCGCCGTCTTCCTTCTCGTGTACATATTTAGCTCCATCCATACCTTCTCCCTCAAAATGTACATGTCGCCATGGAGCATACGAGCGCTCGCCTGGTCCACAATAGCAATATCTGTAGCGCGGGCGCAGTACATCATCGACGGCCTCAGCTTCGGCCATAAAGAAGGCTCGATATCTCCAAATCAGCGAGCCATCCCAGGCTGGGATGTTTCTGGAGAAGGACATATTCCTGATTTGTTGTCGGACCGTGTAATTCTAACGCCTCCATACCCCGGGAATAAGAGAGGAGCCCTGTGGTCAGAAAACCCAGTTCAGCACTCGGAATGGCAAGCTGAACTGCACTTCCGTGCTTCAGGACCTGAGAGGGGTAGCGGAAACCTGCAAGTTTGGTACGCAAAGGACGGACGGAAGGAAGTTGGGCTCTCCAGCTTGTATACGACTGGGAAGTTCGACGGGTTGGTGTTGGTGCTGGATCAGTATGGTGGCAGAGGCGGGACGATCCGTGGGTTTCTGAATGACGGGACTACGTCGTATAGGGACCACCACAACGTGGATTCACTCTCTTTTGGGCAATGCAACTACCCTTACCGAAATCTTGGGCGGTTCTCCGTCCTACAATTGAAGCAGGCGGCGGATTATTTCCAGGTCACCGTGGATGGCAATCCATGTTTCCGGAGCGACAAAGTAAGTCACCCAGCTTGAAAACTTTAGCCTGAACATTCTAATTGGCTAGGTAGATCAAACTCCCGTCTGGCTACTACTTTGGTGTTTCCGTTGCTTCAGCAGAGACACCCGACTCGTTTGAAGCGAACAAATTCGTTGTCACCACCACTAACACCAACACACGTGAAGAGGTCTACCGTCAGCCGCCTCCACAACAAATGGAGCAACCACCCCAACAGCAGCAACAACAACAAGCCTCGGGCCAAGTTCCCCAAGACCTACAAGACACGTTGGCTGCCTCCATCCGTACCCAACAAGACCAGTTCGCTGACCTACACAACCGTCTACAAATTGTAAACCATCAAGTCAACAATATCTTCCGTGAGCTCGAGAAACTCACCAAGCGGGAAGAAGAACGGCACGCGGAGCTCATGAACCGCGCAATTCCCATCCATGACCATGTTAATGGCGTCGAGCGGAATGTGGAAAAGATTGAAAGCATTGTCAAGGCCATCCAGAAGGACATCGAGGGCAAGGATTATAGGGAGCATCTAACAAACTTACAGAATACCCTGAGGGATACGCAGGCGCATATAAGTGAAGGCTTACCAGCGGCTATGACCCACAGTGAGTACTTCCGTACTGATATTTCTTAATGATTTGCATATTGATCGGACGGATTCACTAACACTGCTCTCTACAGTTGTGGCTGGCGCGAAGCCAAGGATGGGCGTCTTCCTTTTCATCGCAGTTGCTGTGCAAGTCATGGTTTTGGGTGCATATATTGTGTACAAGAAACGGCGGAATAGCGCGCCTAAGAAGTATCTATAGGTGTCCAGCTCGAAGCGGCATTTGATGCCTTCGACAGTGGTGAAATCTCGACGGATTCTGAAACATATTGTACAATGTTGCTTCTTCCCTCCCGTTCTATTGGTTGACCTTGTCTCTTACGCCTTGTAGGATGATTGGATTGTTTTGGGCGTACGGGCGCGTAGAAGGACAATGGGCTGGGGCAAAAGTGTAGCTGATGCTGTATCCTGGATGAGTAAATAGTTATGCACATTCTGTTCTTCTATTTTCCCAAGATGGCCGACTTAAATATGTACAAACGCCTTGCTAAAATTTTACACGATACGAAACAAGAAGAGTGCGCCTCTACCGCCACAATTTTGCACTTTTGATTACACGGAAGGCCTACAGCATCGGCTTAATGTCGTCGGCAACTTTGAAGGGAGCTTCTGTCTTTGACCTAATCTCATCAACAGTGACGCCGTCTGCAAGCTCAACGAGAGTTAAGCCATCAATGAAATCGACATCAAACACACACTACAATATACGTCAGCAGTGCCATAACCGAAGGAATGCTGAAGAGACTCACTAAGTCCGTGATGATCCTTGAAACGCAGGCCCTGCCCGTCAACGGGAACTCGCACTGCTTTAGGATCTTTGGTCTGCCCTTCTTATCGGTGTGCTCCATCGTTACCACTACTTTTGTCGCTTGCGGGTTTGATACTAAGTCCATAGCGCCGCCGAAACCCTTTATCTTACCCGGCAACATCCAGTTCGCCAAGTCCCCTCTCGCGCTCACTTGCATGGCTCCGAGGATCGTGAGGTTAATCCGACCAGCTCGGATCATACCAAACGACTCATCAGACCCAAAGCATGATGCGCCTGGAAGGAGAGTCACAGTCTCTTTACCCGCATTGATCAAGTCTGGGTCCTCTTCACCCTTTTTAGGATAAGGGCCTAGACCCAAGATACCATTCTCAGACTGCAGCTGCACCTCAACGGACGGGTCGACAAAGCTAGGTGCCAGCATTGGCATACCAATACCCAGATTGGCATACATGCCGTTCTTGAACTCCTTCGCCGCTCTCCGTACTATCCTCTCCCGCTTGCTCGCAGCATCGCCGGAGCCAAGAGCGTTCATCGTATCAGCAGGATCTTTGGCGTTCACGATCTTTTCAATATTCTTCTTCTCGGTGCTCTGAATCACTTTATCGACATAGATACCTGGCACATGCACAGCGGCAGGGTCAATGTCGCCGGGTTCGACAATATGCTCAGCTTCTACGATCGTCACCTTCGCATTCCGCGCCATGGCGCCGTTGAAGTTGGCAGCCGCGAACCTGAACATGACATTACCCAGCCTATCTGCCTTCCAGGCCTTAATGAAGGCGTAATCACCCTTAATTGCCTCTTCCATGACGTACGACTTGCCGTCAAAGACTTTCACGTCCCGCGGTGTGCTATACGCGGCTACAGTACCATCGGCGTTATGCTTCAGTGGCAGCTCGCCCGTCTGAACCACGGTGCCGAAGGCCGCAGGAGTATAGAATGCTGGAATTCCGGCGCCGCCTGCGCGGCAGCGCTCTGCGAGCGTGCCCTGTGGTGTAAGTTCCAGTTCGATCTCGCCTTTGAGATACATGCTCTCAAAGACCTTGTTTTCGCCCACGTAACTAGCAATCATTTTCTTGATCTGTTTAGATTCCAGAAGGAGCCCAAGACCCGAACCTACCACACCAGCATTGTTGGAAACAGCTGTTAAGCCAGTGATTGAAGGAGTTGCTCTGACTTGGTTGATTAATGTGTCAGGGACACCGCAAAGACCGAAACCGCCACAGAGGAGAGTGCTGTTAGACTTCATGTCAGCGACAGCTTCCGCAGCCGAAGGGACGATCTTGTTGATTTCATTGCGCCGGTAGGTGGAGGAGAAGGAGCGGGCAAGATTTAGGTATGTCTAAGGGAGGTATTTTAGCCAATTGGGCCTCCGCGAATGGAGTGAGTATCAGACGCACCTTGGAGGCCGATCTGGAGAAATGCGCTGTTGTCCGCACGCACAAGGTTATTGAAGGCATTGTCGGTATGTGTACGATTCCGCCCTCTTCAAATGCCACTGATGCTGTTCTGCGAATTCAATTCCCAGATACAGCAGTAAACTTGATCAAACGGTCAGTCTGGATTAGGAACAGACAAGTAAGAAAGAAGACAAAAAATTCAAGAGCAGAGAAAAGTGGCTCGGGACTTGTTTATTACAGAGCTCACCCGCTGCAGCTGGGTATGTCGGCAAAGCATGGCGGCTCCCTCGCGGAAGGTCCCCGCACAACTGCTAACCCCTGCAAAGCGTCTAGGGCTCTTCTAACCCCCACTTGTCAAGCCGAGGATAGCCCACTTCGGCATACCAGCCAGGAACGTTTCGAACCTACCCCAGCATTACCACCAAACCACGACTGCGCCGTATCGTCATACAGCATACTTTTTTTATTACGCTTTCTTGAGTATTTATGACTAGACGCGGCCACTTGAAGGGAGAACCTTTAGCCCCTTGCCGGAAGCTTTGGATCCTGTCTTGACCGACTACCCGGGTATTGATTTTTCCCTCATCCGACCCGACCCGACATATGGGCGTCTCCGCAACAACAACTAACTAGCCCTGCCAATTAACTGCAACTATAAAGCTTATACAGTTGTCTATGGTTCCCATGCAAAATCCCACCTATAGTTACGGGCAGTATAAGAGAAGAGTGGGTATGCTGCCGGTCTATATTCGGTAGAACTCCCGGGACATCTTTCACCCCGGAGGAAGCCAGAAAGTTTAGTCCCTTTAATAGGGATCCTGTGTAGTTCATGATGGCTTTCTAGCAAATTCCAACGCAATATAGTTGATAAAAGCCTATATATCACTTACGGTTGTCAGTCCTTTTCTGAGCGTTTCAGAACAAAAATGTGGGTTTCAATCATCATATTTTAGGATGTTCATGTCTATTCGTGCGCTGGTAACAACTACCTTGTATTGGAGGTAAAGACACAGAAAATTTGAACCTAATCCTTCTTTATGAGCCGTTTCATACTTCTATATTCTGTTCCATTCATAGAATCCTGGTTGTTTCACAAATTTGTAGCCACATTTCGTCGTTGTATTCTTCCAATCTCGCCTTAGCCTCACCCGCAGCCACCAAGCATTCCCTCATAGTACGATTCGTCATTTGACTAAGCTCCATCTCCCTGATGTTATGGAGAATGATTCCGGGAAATCCAATTGCCTCTGGCCAGACAAATGAACCATATTTGTCGATCCCTAAGACTTCACATAGGTTTTCCAGTCCTACTTTCGTAGTAAGGGAATTTCTAAGCAGTCTATGGAAGTATGTAAGGATGTATTTGAAGTCATCATCGGAGGCATCTGGGAGATCCCTCGCTATCTTCGTACGAGGTATCTTTATGGTAATGTGAAACCATAGCTCACCAGTCGTGTCATTGCTAGGCTCCCAAGCAGGTGAATCCCCACAAAGCCAAGATGGCATGCTCATATTAGCATAGCTCGTTTCGTACAGTTCGTTTCTTGTTTGGTTGTTCTTTGACTTGTAAATTGGCATTTAGAAGCAAGTGGATTCGGTACGTTTTATAGCAACTAGATGCCAGCCACCATCTTAGCCAGGTCTATATTCATCATTTCCCTGTGATTCACACCTCCGATTAATAGCCTTGAAGAGCAGCTGGCAAACTACCGTTCTAGGCGCCATTGACGCTTTGAGGCTTGTGTTCAGTGAAGAGGATTCGCCAAAACAACAGAAAATAACAGGAGAGTTTCACGCCGGGATTTCCATTTTTAAGAATCCATGCAATATTCATAACTCTTCTATTACGGCTTACTTTATAGATCCGTCAAACGTCCGCTATCCAACTATGCTCGCCCCCCTCAAACAACAGATTCGCGGTCGTTGAGATACGACAGTTGTTGCTCTTCTAGTGTTCCAAGTATGTGGAGTATAACCTCTAAGAGGCAAGTTCCATGGGATTATGGATGGCGCCCGTGAAGGCTCCATCAATTCTATAGGTCCTTGTAAGGTCTTAGTAATAAGCTTGTTTCATCGTATTCAAAACACTTAGTAGGGTGGCGGACATATCTTAGCCTTCCACAGAGTATCTCATCACTCAATCCATGTGGTGTGAAACGTAATTGCTGTCTTAGCCAATCTAGTCGTACATAGTTCTGTCCTTAGCATGTAGGGTCTCAGAAGCCTCGTGCGGCATTAACATGTGTCTCGCGTCTAGATATTTATTTTAATGTCTGGGACTATGGGATATACCCGTTTTTCTGTTGTATGAAGTGAATCCCTTTTTCTAATTCCCACCACTGTCGTCTAAAAAACGAGCATTCTACCCCGTACATATTGACCAGTGCTCCCAACGATAGCCTTGTTCATTCATTTATCGCGATATGCTTATCGTTA
>KV749056.1:0-16235 GCA_001692915.1 Glonium stellatum | reverse complement strand
TTTACCGTCTGAGTCGCTTACTGAGATAATCTTACCTCGCTTAAATTGATCGATAAGGACGGGTCCCTTTACGTAATATTCGCTTTTGAACACAGAAAGTTAAGGTTTCATGTGTGTGGGTAGAGCCAAATAAGATTTTTAAAATACCATTGGATAGTGTACGCGGGACGGATGTTGGCGCGACTCTTAAACCGAAGCATTTAGGTGGAGGCATGGCCAAGGGCTTAAGAGGGAACTTTTAAACATATCTAACCTTTATAATATATCCTCGTACCCCGCAGCAATATATTAGTTGCAACTTCTAAGGCGTTCGTTAATTAGGACTCGCCTTTCTCGATAGGGCGTTAAAATCACCTTTAAAATCTAAGGAAGGAGTCCATACTGCTTTCGAACTTCAAGTCCGTGTTGCATGTGAAAAGGCCGCAAATTTTCTTAGGATGGTGATGCGTATTAGTGCTTATCGCACCGCCCTAGGCTCGCCCCGCTTCCCTAGTTGGGGGTGTAATATCTTTCTGCGCCTTAATTTATTTTGGCTTTCTCTAGAAACTTTGCGCTCCAAGCAATGGCCTCCATGGAGTTGGATAATCTCGCAAATTTGAATTAATTGAGGGCGAAAATTGCAACTGTTTTTGTGGCGGTGCTCTTACCAATCGTGGCTTTCTATCCTCCTCCGCCTATAGGTGAGAACCCGCTTAACCAGGTCAGTTGGTTGGGATGATGGAGTCATGGTATTAACCTTAGTGAGCACTGCAAGATGAGGAGCTATAGCAAAGAAGGATAAGTAACATTGTTTACTTAAGCTTTGTTTACAGCTTTCTATACCTCTTTGCTTATTTTAGTTTCGCACGGGGGTTTTTCGGATTTCTTGGACCCGAAAAATCATATAATTTTGGTAAACCTCCTACTTAAGAGGGTTCAACTCGTGATATTAAAATTTTGTATTAGTATGTCCTGCTGGCCGAAGCATTTTATGTTCTTACAACCATTTCCTTGAAAGCTGCTTTGGGTCTCTTCAGGTCGTTATGCCCTAGCAAAAATATTTTTTTATGGAATACTTGCTATTTTAACGGAATATGGCCTTTTGTACCCCTTCGTTGCCATATTTCAATACGGACTCCCAAGCAATTTTATCAAGTCGAAGGTGAGCGGCTAGGGGTGTATGCCCAACAACATCTTATTGCTTCTCGCGGACGGGTCTTAAAATATCCAGCCATTGTTTTGCCCCTACAGCTTATAATTTCTCAGTGCCATTTAGTATTGTTAGCCTCGGTACGCCAGTCATCCCTCTTTTTCTTCCAGGTATCTATCTTGGATTCTGTTGGCAGGGGTGACTGTAGTGACATTCACAGAAGCTGCAGTCATGTGCTGGCTTGTACATAGGTTCGTTCGTATGCAACGACTCCACTTTATGGAGCCCTCAACCACCATACCCTGCACCCCGAGTGACAAATTCTCCCTTACACTTAGCTTCTTGCCTTTCTTATTATTCTTACTATCATTCTTTAAGCTCTATTTATACTCCCAGTCTCTACTATTAGTGTTATCTGGCTTCATTCTCCCTAACCTCTACTCCCTTAACACTCTCATACTCAAATAACGGGAATCTACCCAAAAGTCAAGATATTAATCCAATCCTGGCGCGTCGTACCGGGGGTTGCATTAGAGCTAGCTCTAGCGCAGCCACTTTTATATAGTCAGTCGAAGCTAATGATGCAACTCTTCGCTTTTACAAAGCCTCTGATTAAGGGGATGCCTTATCGTTATTGAAACTCAGTTGGAGCTGCGGTTGGCGCTTGGGGTTGAGGGAGGGTCACGGGTTTGCTGTGGAACCTATATAAATAATTTCGTTAGATAGAATACACTTGTTATATAATACATGACATAATAGTAAGCATAGTCACTCTAGTCTTCTGAATAATTTCTAGAAATTACGGCCGTGTGGGCACAATCTAGAGAGCTGTCTCAAAGCACTATAAAATATCCTAGCCTGTCCTTAATGCTCAGATCTGCATCCTTTGTGCGAATTCTATATAGCCTCTGCAAAAATATAACACATCCAATGAGCAATGGAATTAATTGTCCGATGGAGTTGAGAGAGTATACATCTTTAATTTTATTCCAGTAAATGGTAAGCTCGGTCGCAATGACGATGACGGCTATGACTATGATCTTAATAGCGTTGTCTAAGTTGTAAGCTGGCGGATCTTCCGCATCTTGACGTCGTACCCAATTCTCGATCTTCGCCCTATTATTTATCAGAACCGACCTTGGCGGTATTATAGATCGGAGACTTACCACGCTGATTTCAGATTGTTGTTTGTAAACTTTTTCTTTGGGGCAAGACGGAAGACTGCCTGTGTTGCTAGTACACTGAGAATAATAATTGAGAACACAAGATTTGCATATCGGAAAGCGGGATTGTTGAGTCGGACTTTCGTGAAGAGGAAGCCATATTCATGACATTCCTTCGCATTAAGTTCAGTAACCTTTTTGCCCCAGAAGTAGATGAAGAAAACTTGAACTATAATGAGAAGGAAGAGCCAAAGATCCTCGAACAACTTGTTGGGATTCTTTTTGCGCTTAAATATTGATGCATCGCTCTCTCGCCTCCATTCTTCACGGTATTGCTTTAGGGTATTCCAAACAATATCCGGGACAAGACGAAAGAAATAGCCGAATGTCAAAAGTAAAGTGATGTACACAAGGGATGGATCGATATCGGTGTTGATAACTTGAATCGATAGTGCAAGAAAAGATGCCGAAGTGAAAAGCGCAAGCGAAACTCGAACAGATTGCATCTCTGGCCGTAAATATACCTCTTCGACTACCATACTGATCCATTGGAGATAGTACCCAATGCGGACACCAAGACCAAAGAGATCCGTCTGTCCATGGATAACGCAGGTGGCCATTGTGTCTAATCTTCAATAGTTCTTGTACGAAAGGCAAGTCTTTTCCGATAATCGGATTGCGAGAAGCTCACAAAGTCAAAGCAAAATACGCTGCGAACGAAGCTATACATCAAGATCATCGTTGATTTAAATTACCTAAGAAGGCATCCACTGACGTAACAAGGCATCTACCGTGCCGGCGTGCTATCATCACTGGGAGGCATTGCACACCACCAGACTGTAGCAAAGGTCACACAAAGAACTGCGCCTTTTACTCACCGGTGAAGTGATGCACTGTTATTCGTTGTACGGAACGCGTAAAGAACGCGTAATTGTTTCGTCCCAAATCGGATTATGCCGCGTTCTGGATTATTCTGCCTCATTCTAAAACACGGCACAAATGTACACACCGCCGTCTTGTAGCTATTAAAATCCATTAAAATGATCTTTAAGTTTTAGTTTGTATGGTCACATGTATCTTCTAATACTAAGAGTCCAAAGTCCTAAAGGGTCGTACCTTATTGCGCTAAGCGTCTCTAAGTCCGTGGCTTGTGCTTGCAAAAGTACTTGCATGCTTACGCTGATTCATTTGGTATAACGATGCAGTCGGCTGCATAACCCGCATCGTACTAACCAGGTTTTACCGTATACGTAGCGGCAGCAGCTTGATAGCGGCGGATACACCCCCCTGCGAATACGACAAGGCGATCATAGGGACTGCGCCCTTCCAACGCCCCGCGACCCGGGATGCTGTAGGCTTGCACGTGCGGCAGGACCTGCCGGAGCGGTGTCATCGCTGCTACCGTGCAATGCGTGTGATTCGACGTTGTCCCCTCCAACGCCAAGAAAAGCGGAATTGACTTCACCGGCGACGCTCTTTGACGGCAGGGACACATCCAAACACAGCAGCATGCTGACCAAGGCGCCAGCCCTAACCAACGACCTCGTCAGCAGCTGACCTTCGGTCGGGTTCTCCGTGCCTCCTCCGACCGTCTCCATGAACGGGAATGTGGTGGATGGTTATGACCTGTCGACCTAGACTCGCCTCGTCGATTCAGGACCGCAGGAAAATGGCGTCCCCGTCTAGAATGGGACTGCTTTGTTTGTGTCGTCGGGGCTGCAGCGCTTGCCAAGCGGCTGAATATCTTACCCTTGGGCTTCCGGCGTAGTTCTCGCTGACCTGACCATAAATTTGGAGTTCACCGGCAAGGAGAGCGGTCAATAGAACTGTTCGTTACGAATCATGTGAAGGGTGATGGCGCCGAGGGTTATTGCTAGCTAAACATGGATTTCAGAGGATGTCTTTCTAGGATATCGTTTGCTACGGCCGTATCCTTGCTGTGGTTAATGAGAATGAAGAGGCCAGGTTAGCGCGACGTTGTATGTCTAAGATAAGCAGTGGCATTGATGTTAGCAAAGTCGTTGCGAGGGTACTGTCGGCAGAAGGCATAGAAGACGGTGAGGGTTGGACGTCATTGCACTCTTTAAAAATATCTAAAAGAGCAAGGAGCATATGAATAGACCTCATGCCGCACTTGCGAGGGAAGAATTCCAGTAAAGGATTGAACGATCATGAAGACTCCTAGAGCCGTGAATAGATGCAAGATATGGGCCCGGCTACGATATTAGTAGAGATTTGTCCAAGTATTTTTTCGCGTCGGTAGCTCTTCCCTGACTAGTAAGAATAAATCTCCAAATTAATTTCCGGTGCTCGCCGTAAACCACCTGCATTTTGATGCCGCGTGTGCCCTGCGGGGGGAGTACTGTACCATAACGTTCAAACCGAGGGAGTGGCATAACCTGCGAGCTTCACACCTCGGCAGCAAGGATGAATTGATTAAGATCTTCACAGACGCACGAGTATTCTTCCATCCCCGTAACATTACACTGCAATGTCTCTAAGGGCTATTATATTATAAGAATGATGTGTACGATGCATGCGAATAGGGACGGACATCGGATTTGCAACGTATGATTACTCAAGCGGGCGGCATTTGATCGATTGGGAATGACGATTTGAGTCGGAACGATACGATCGATGAGATAAGATATTGTAAATGTGGGGAAAGCCTGCAGCTGCTATGTTTTAAGTCGCAGAAATGCGTAAGCGGTTAGAAATACAAAGGTAGGGGTATTGTGAAGTGATTATGCTCTTCAGCACAACCCCGAAGGCATCAGCAAGCAGCTGTATGGCGTCGCTAGCAACGGTGCTTCTCCGGCCGTCTTTGTGCACTCGTGAATCGTCACTCGGTTCTTGGTAGACAGCTCGGAGAAGGATGTCAACGGAGATTGTTTGCTCGCTCCGCTTCCAATCTAAACACAATATCAAGTGCCGGTCTCGTCGCGAGAATAATGGAGTCTAGAGCGTTGGAGCGTCGCAGATGGGGGTGCTCGAACCTCGCTGCTCAGATAGGGATGGAAGGAGGTCCCTACTGGACAGCAAAGGTATGCTGGAGCTTGGATACTTAAAGAAGTCGAGTATAGTCAATACCTAGAAGAGTTTCCGTAGCGTACGTGTTTTCTGTTCCCTATATCTCCCAGAATTTTAGTCATTACTTCGTAATAAGTCTTATCTAGCTCCTGCCGGAGATCGTTCAGGAGCCTGTCGCAGCCCTATGATACTAATCCGACCCCAGAGCTTACTGAGAATGGCTTGTTGTAAGCAATTGTGTGTGATTGTTGTCTCCGAATAAGCTGGGTGAATTCGATGGGGAAATGTAATAAATTCATGTTGAAAGCAGAGCCCCGTTGTGGAGACTAGGAGTTGCAGAACCAAATAGTCAGCGATAGAGGTAGTAGACAACGTTAGGGCGTCGGTTGGGTCTTGTTCTGCAAACAGGCTTTGCAGTCTAACGATAATTTCCACGTGAAGCACGCAGGAGTGAGCAGAACCGAGCCCATCGACTTTTCCTGGCTCGTTAACTAGGTGCGGGTACGATGGGTAGCCGCGGTTGCTATGTAAGCCTGCTAAGCCCGCTAAGCTGCCATAGCTCATCCCTTGAATCAGCTGCAATGCTTGGGATTTTCTCTTTTCTTTTTTCTTCTCGTGTCTCTCGTCGTTATTAGCGCTAATTTTACTAGCGCAGAACCCTCTGAGGCGCAAGCCGGGGTTCGGGCTATAAATGAACTTTGCAAGACCAGTATGAACGAGAAGAAGTTCGCACGGTTGGCCTTGGCTCGTTCCGCGTCGTTTCTTTCACCACCGTCTCTCGCCATTGGTGGATTGGGCTGGAGTTTTGAATCCATCAACTGCTTACAACCCTGCAGTGCTTATAAAGCCATTAACCTCATTGGAGCCGGCTGTCTTCTTTTCACGGATTGCCCTCTCTTGCTGCGCTATATTGGTCGCGTGAATCTGTTCAGCTGCAGTTTAGACGTCGGACCGCCTGAGTCTGCTGCCTGCGATATTCTTCTACAAGCATAGTCGTCTCGCTAGTGCTTTAAGCGCCCGATATACTTAGCGTGTTACTAAGCTGCTTAGTCGCAGTCGTCGTATTGTGCACGAAAGTGGCGAACAACCATTGAGGTCGTTGCTCTCACTTTAGCTAGTAGAACCTTCATAACTCCCAAAATTAAAGTCGGCTTCCCAATCGCGATTGGCACAACTCTGGGCAAAATTTTTGGTAAGAGTTGTGAGTGATGCTTGTACCGAGAAGAATCCCCGGTCCCACGACTATCATCGCTGCTCCCCGCCTGCCCATGAAAGGAAGGCTAGAGTAGCGGTTAGACCATGTCCGAATTGTATTCTTATATTTTTTAAAAAGTCCCCGTGCCTGTGCTTTTCCTTACGAGACCCATTAACAAACGAATACTATTCAAATGGTTTCCCTTCTAATTGGGAATGAAAGCCACATTAGGCTGCCTTGTGTCCACAATCAGCTACGCCCTCCGCAGTCGGCCTTGATGGGCCATTTCTAGTTGCAATACGATATCTGGACTTGAGCAGCACCAAGCACTGATACAACGGCCCCAAAAAGTAGAGCAAAGGATAATGCGATAATCCCCGCCCAATAAACGAATCTTAGTGATTTCTTACCTTTGGACTATATTTCAGCCTTCATCATTAGAGTAGGACTGCCTGCCTCTTTCCAAAGACAATACAAGCGTTCACCTGAGTAAGGATAATTATCAAATAAACCCTTTACATCTGCCGGTAGCATTATATTCTCGGGGTTTTCGTGGTACTCTTGGGAAAGCCGAAATGGACCCAGCAGACACGGATCAATATGCTTTTCCTGAACCTCTCCCTTGACAGCATCTGGAGGGTTGGTTTTAGCCACACGCTGCAAAGTACACTCAGGTTTCTGGGCTCCGCTTGTCGACGTTCAACTCACACGGGCGCTGACAGGGGTTGTGCTTGAGTCTGATACTTCCAACCCTGCAGTGGACTTGATCCAAAGCGCCATGAGAGAATCTCGAGATAATAGCTCGTTTGCAATACTCCTCTGTTATACGAGGGCAAATGTTCAGAAAGTACTCTTCTCGCCAAGATCATCATTACCTGCACAAAACGACATCCCGCGACGACAACAAATTGGAGAAGCACTTACACTCCCCTCAGGGTTATAGAACCTGGAAACCTGCCTTACTTCCCAGAATAACTCTACACCCATAGCTGAAGTGGTAGCAATAGAATAAATTCCTTTGTTAAACAAACGTCAGGCTGCGCCACCACTAGATCTCAGGGCCAAGGAAACGCAAGGTAGGTCTCGAAATTTTATATAAGATCCACTAACCATAAAGCTCCTCGATGTACCTGTTGATAATTAACAATGAGAAATCTAGACCAGACATCAGGGCTTTTAGACTGGCCTTCATAACCCCTTGCTCCGAAAAGCCCCATATAAATGCCGTCCTCAGTGATATCGTATGGGCTTCTACGTATTGTCTTATTTTTGTTAGGTTTAGTGGTTTCAATGGGAGTTGGTATTTCTACTGGTTCTGCAGCCGCCGCAACATTTGCTCGAGTAAACGAGACCGACTTTTTTAAATTACGTCAAGCGGATACAATAGGAGGGCTTATTCCAACAAGATTATTTTATATCCTACTTGGGCCCTAGCTCCCAGTTGTCTCATCGCTGCTGCTGCTGCGGCTAGGGCTCCTTTACTTGCTGAATTAGGATCCGTTATGTCTTTTTTAGAGTATTCTTCTTTTGCCGGTGCAACTAGTATTACTTTTAGAGTAATAGCTCTTTTCTTTGGCGTCGGGTGGGACGGTCTCACTGGTTATACATTCGCTCGTGTCTCAGAAAGCCCAGGTGCGTGTCATCTAAGACTTTCTTTTGAGATTTGCGAAACCTTCATGCACTTCACCACAGTACTGCATCGCTTGGCTGTATCATTCTCTAACTACATCTGCTTTTGTAGGTCATTCTCTATACAGAGCCCCGGCAGCGGCAGCGGCGGCGACAGTATATGGTGCAGTAACTTTAAGCGTGAAACTGCCCCTTTTATTCCTGATCATTGTTTCGAGATCGCGGGAGCATCAAAAAGAAACAAGCCAGGCTCGGTTGCGGGGGCAAGCTGAGATCACCGTTATTTTGACTCAATAACACAAGGGTCGCACACACTCGAAGCATTCTCATACGCATTTACATCATGTCTTCTTCTCTTCCAACCTCTTCCGCCTCGCTTCTCGCCACCCAGGACCCCACTTGACCAGCACCCACAGAATCGGACTCGCCACGGCAACCACCGCAGCAATGAAGGTGAAACACCACCCTCTACCCATACTTTCAATCATGATATTGATGATTGCAGTCCCCCCAGCGCCCATCAAACATCGCACAAGATTGTTAGCAGCCGTGGCAGTGGACGGACTGAGCGGATAAAAATCAACTAGCATGACGCTCATGCAGTTGAAAGCGCCGGTAAGGCTGAGGCCTATGATGAACTGCAGGACCATCGGCGCCGCCAGCGAGGTATCGAGGTGCATGACCCAGCCGTAACAGAGCAGGGCGGCGTCTCCGAAGATGAGGAGCGGCACGGCGACTTGGATGCGCGCGCGCTCTAGCGGGAAGTCTTTGAGGTTGTCGCCCCGTTTGCGGTCGATGGTGATGCCAGCTTTCTTTGCTACCCGGCGGTAGTTCCAGTCCATGAGGCGGCCGCAGGTTATCGGGGCACATAAGCCGCCGATGCCGAAGGGGATGAAGGTGAGGCCGATTTGGAGGTCGTTGAAGCCGTAGGTTTCTTGCATAAGGTAGGGAGAAGATGCTATGACATCGTAGAATGCTGTGTAAACGAGGCTGTTGTAGAATAGGAGAAGACCGACGTCTTTCTCGAGGATAACGTGCAGGGTACCAAGTGGGTTGGGGAATCGGAGTTTCCGTTTCTTGGCCAGCTCTGCTTGAGCTGCTCGATTCTCATCACGCGAAGTTGCTCGAGTTAGGGTGTTATCTGTCTTTGCGGCTTTTCGGACCTCTAGATAATTTAATAGAGACATATTCCAGCCTTGAGGTGGAATAATCCCATTGCCAACGACGTTTCGCCCTGTCTCCGGGAAGAATACTAAGAAAGGTATGAGATAAATGGCAGCTGCAATCACCAGAAACCAGAAGATGGCGCGCCATCCCAAGAACTGAGCCAGTACACCTCCAATTACTGGAGCTATGGCAGGAGCAATCATGGGACCCTATGCCACTTTGTCAAATTGATCAAATTTGACTGGGGAAATAGAGCTTACACTGGTAGCGTATCCCATCCATATGCCTCGTTCCGCACTTGTAGCAATATCCGCAACAACGCCGTTCCCTAGAGCGATTGTACCACTGCTACCGCTACTCTGTAGACACCTGAGAATGAATAAAGCAGCATACGAGTTTTGCAAGGCGAGGCCAGTGCAGGCACCAATATATATAATGAAGCCAATAATGTAGGCCGGTCTTCTCCCGGCCATATCAGCGAAGTCGCCAAAAATGGTCGGTGCTAGTCCTTGGAAAATCATGTATGAGGTGACGGTCAAGCCGATCAATGTATTTGACGTATGAAAATCTGTGGCGAGAGTGTTTAGAGCCGGGAAGTAAATACTTGCCGAGAGTGGGGAGAAGAAACCGCCCCATGCTACTAGGAAGACGATGAGTTGCTTTTTTCTTTTGCTGAATACGGAGTATGGAGGTGTAGCAGATGGTGCCGTAGACAATGCTTCTAAGTCAAGAGCTCTTTCTTCAGGCGTTTCATTAGCGTCTATAGAGGATATTCCTGAAGAGGAACGTAGATCCGGATCAATTTCATCCTTCTCTTTCTCAATATTGATTTCTTCGGAGTCTGTAACTAGCCCTCCGGGGGCAATTGCTGCAGTTTTTGCTGCAGTTTTCTTCGCGTCATCGACATCCTGGATTTCTTCACCTTTCTGCATCCTTGAAGCCGTCGATCAAACCGCGAAAATGAAGGCGATTCAAGGACAGAGAAGCGATTTAGGAGGGCGGTGATAGATATAGTGCAGGACATCTTGAGCTAGAGAACGGCTAGGCATAGTGTACCCGTAGGTTGCTGAACTGGAAAGGTCTAAAGGCGATATCGGCAATTACGGTGGAGATTGTTATCTAGAGCATTTGCGATTGGCTGAAGAATGATCAACTTTGATCGTGGGGCGATGCCGCTTTTCCGTCACGTCCGAGGCTTGATGCGTTGGGTCATGGCCGGAATTCTAAATACCAACTACCCGTGCGCCTACTGAAATGTGCATGTAAATAATTAACACGGGCACTCTCGCATTTAATGTTAACTCTAGTAAAGCTAAATCGCTTTATTTTGACTCTATATATATATATATTATAGTTAAACGGTATTATGCTCGTGTGTAGATTTCTTATACACATTTTGATGGGCGCACCAGTGGTTAGCATTTTAGAATTCCAGCCATCATCCAACGCATCAAGCCACAGTTAAGCGCCTCATGCCAAGCTTTCCTATTATGAACATTAGGCGAGCTGGCGAGCTGGCGAGCTGGCGAGCTAGTGAATCCCGGGTTATTTCCGTGAATCGAGCTGTCGTCAATGCCAGCACAAATATTAATCCCACTCACACCATGGACCTTACTCCCGTCTTCAACAAACTTTTAAGCAGTCACAATTCTAGCCCAGTTGAGCCATACCTATTCAAACTTCAGGACCTAGAAGAATTCCTGAAGGAGGCATACCGAATTGTAGGACACGTTGCGTATATCCCACTACGTCAACACTCTGGACTGACCATGCGATCAGCGCGCACATATTGCAGAGCTCAATGCCTACCTCCGTTCAATACGACAGTCTTATCTTTCAGTTGCCCATCCTCCCCGGCGGAAACAGCTTACACGAACTGGCTCTTCCAACTCACTACCAGCCCTAGACAAAGACAAGAAGTACCTGACCGATGCCCAGCGGACCGAGATTGATGCGCAGACAAAACAGTTAATACGGGAGCTCAATTTTGCTATTCGGAATCTAGCGCAGGTAGAACAGGTACGACAGGATGCACAGTCGACGATTGCGCTGAAGAAGCGGGCAAATCGGGGATTTGGACTTTTAACAAGATGGGCAGAGGGCGGAGCGATTACTGCCAAGAGTCCAGAAGAGGAACTTGAAGAGGCTAGAGCGAAGACTATTAATGTGCATCGCGAGAGCATAATATGGTATCTACAACAGAAGCTGGAAGAATGCGGCAGGTTTCAAAGCTCCATGATGGAAATCAGATTAACGCGGGAGGTTGAGAAGAGCAAAAGCATGCTATACAAGGCTCGAGGGTCTATGGTACTGCCCGATAGCTCTACTGGAATGAATGGCGGTTATACCACTGGTTCAGCGAGTGGATACAGAGGGCAAGCATCCCACGCGGAGAAAACAGATAGGGAGGAAGCCGAGCAACAGCTGAGTCCCGAACAGCTGCAGCTTTTTGCTCAGGAGAATCAGGATCTGTTAAAGCATTACGAAGATTCATTGGACCAAGTCAGGTACGGCCGTTTTGCGATTTAGTTTTAGTTAGAGCGTGCAAAACTAACCCCGAGGGCCCAGGACTGCCGAGCGGTCGCTCCTTGAAATTTCAGAGCTGCAGACGACCCTGGCAAACAACCTCACAGTTCAAGCGGCTCATATCGACCAGCTTGTGGAGGATTCATACCTTACAACGGAGAACGTGGGTGGTGGGAATAAAGAACTCAAACGGGCATCAGAGAGGAAAAGCACGGCTCGAATGCTATTCTATGGCACAAGCATATTTTGTTTTACGTTGGTGGTGTGGGATCTGTTGATATGAGGATGAGGATTTGGCAAACCGTTTTAGTTGAGGAAACCCGGTCGCTGCAGCCATGTGAAAATGCCTCATGCCTCTAGTATAATCACGTGTATAACCGGCGGAATAAAGCTTTATAAGTGGACAGCGTCAACTGCCAACCACTCGAAAGAACTAGAGATGCATGTGGCTTGAAGTTATTACGAAACATTGGCGTGTTGGTAGTAAAGCCATTACCCATAACCTCCGCACTTCACTCCGAATTCTCCCTACGAAGTCCCTCCCCCAAGTCCTCCGATCGACCAGCTTGAAATCTCGACTTCAAATATAGTACCAGTGAACGGAGAACCTAGGTGGTGAGATTACAGCCACTCTTGACATCATACAAGAAGCGATGCCTCGGTCCCAGTGTGTGAGAAGATGCACGCGACTCCCGACGACAGAGCTCTTAAATAGCATCGGAAGCCGACTCTCTCCAGACTGCGACTATTTATGAGTATCATCAGGTCTCCCCACCCCAGGAACCCCCATACCTTCTTCTCCGCTCCCGCAAAGTGCTCCGTGCCATTCCGCCGACACGAACTTGACCTGAATTGTTCAGGTTGTGCCCAGCAGCGACCTATCGGAGGGTCGGTATAGCGTCAACGCGGAACACCTTGTCAGACTAGGGAGGACAGGGCAGACTGGACTTGGCGTCCACGGCGGTCAACCGAATACCTAAAAGAGATTATAGATCATGCCAGAGTCATCTTTCTCGACATCCACTCAAACTCGCCTTTCTCAGATTTCAGCACACATGGCTTCTACAGCACCTACTTCTTTCCACGCGGATGTCGTTCCGCAGGCTCCAGAGGACCCTCTTTTCGGGTTAATGGCAGCCTTCCGCAAGGACACTTTCGAGAATAAGGTGGATTTAGGTATTGGAGCCTATAGAGACAACAATGCAAAGCCGTGGGTATTGCCAGTGGTCAAGAAGGTATGCGCGACCATTTATGGGCTGGCGAAGCTTAAATTAAAGCACTGATTTCCATTGCCAATGCTGACGGAGATTTATTGACTCACAGGCGGACGAGATCCTTCGAAGCGATCCTAACCTCAACCACGAATACCTCCCGATTGCCGGCCTCCAGGAATTCACAAGCGCATCTCAGAAGTTAATACTTGGCGCAGATAGCCCGGCGATTAAAGAGAGGCGAGTAAGTAGGCTCCTGACAGCCTTGAAAAGCACGGATGCTCATATCCGAGTCCAATTAGGTTACAAGCTTGCAAACAATATCAGGAACCGGTGCTGTCCACCTGGGCGCATTGTTCCTATCCAAGTTTTACCACCCAAATACCAAACGCGCTGTATATTTTTCGAATCCAACATGGGTCAATCACCACCAGATCTTCTCAAACGTCCACCTGCCCCACCATACATACCCGTACTTCTCAAAGAAGACGAAGGGTCTTGACTTCGAGGGAATGATTGAGTCGATAGAGAATGCGCCAGAGGGATCCATCATTCTTCTACACGCATGCGCGCACAACCCGACAGGTGTTGATCCAACACAGGATCAGTGGAAAGAGATTTGCAAGGTCATGCAGGCCAAGAAACACTTTCCGTTTTTCGACTGCGCCTACCAGGGATTTGCCTCCGGTGACTTGAACAAGGATGCATGGGCGGTGCGATACTTCATTGACCAAGGCTTCGAGCTTTGCATTGCACAAAGTTATGCGAAGAACTTTGGTCTTTATGGCGAACGAGCTGGTTGCTTCCATTTCGTCACTGGCCCATCACCTGATGCTGAGAATATTATCTCTAGAATTGCCTCTCAATTAGCCATTCTCCAGCGTTCTGAGATCAGCAACCCACCTGCATACGGTGCCCGCATCGCCTCACTTGTACTTAATGATGCGGAGCTGTTCGCGGAGTGGGAGGATAACCTCCGCACCATGTCCGGTCGCATCATCGACATGCGGAGAACATTACGGAGTAAGCTCGAGGAAATGGGTACGCCCGGAACTTGGAATCACATCACGGACCAAATCGGAATGTTCAGTTTCACTGGCTTGACAGAAAAGCAGGTGCTGAAAATCCGAGAGGATGCTCATGTCTACATGACCAAGAACGGGCGTATCTCGATGGCTGGTCTCAATACACACAACATCGAATACTTTGCTAAGGCGGTAGACAAGGTTATTCGCGAGACACAGTAGGGCTGAAACGGTAATGGAATGGACTGGGATGCGGTTGGGTGTGGGGCTCGGCGTCGGATGGTTCAAGAACTAGACTGGCTTTGGGCTTTTTATGAGGGCACCGGTCTGGCATGGCTGATATGTAACGGAATTAAGGTCTTCTCCATAGACGTGAGCCCCAGCTGTGGCGATGCACATTGGGATGTGCGGTGTAGAACGTGTCTAGGGTTAGAGCGCTGCTTCTCTCTTTTCATCTTTTGCGTTTCATTCTAACAAAAGCATTTGCCGGATAGAAGATATACGGGGTCTGTCTTCCCTCAATTAAAACATTTCAAAGCTCTACCATCTTTAAAGAAGTTCTAGTCATTCTCTGGATTGATTCTAACAATTTTAGGAGGCCGCGGCACACTTCCTAACGCCTGATCCTGAAGCGTAAAACTAAGGTCACTGAATAAGACTCCCGGAAGCTTTTCACATATACAATCTGGCGTTATCCTTGTTCTTCAGATAGCTGCCACTCTCATTCCTGGAGGGCGAGGGTCAGGTCATGCTGTGGAGAAGGCTGATTTTTACTTCCACGATAGTCGAGTCTTCCAAACGTGCATCAGAGTCGATGTGCCTTCATTGGCAACATATCCGGAAGGAAGAGTGATGAGAATATTCACGTAGGTCATGGCTCACTTCAAGACCAAGCTCTTCGGACTACAGCCTAACTGGATAGGAGGTACCCGGGGGAGCTTTCACGGCCTTTCTCCACGTCAGAAACAGCTCTACAACTAACAAAGCAAACTTTGAAGAGCTTCGTGCTCACACTAAAAATATGGGCACCACAACGTTGACGGTAGACTGGACGATTATAACGACTACTATCAACCGTGGCAGGTCTTAGAATGGGGTTAGGCTTTGTAAAACCAAACCAAAAGCTCATGACCAAAACGCAGTATTTATCCACTTGCAATATCTCCACCTCTCCTTCTGTCACAAAATTATTATCCCACCACTTGACGGCAATTCCGATGTTCTGACCTCACAGAAGACTCTCTTTACACACGATGGCTTTCTAATAGAACTAAATATGAATTTTGTCATATCCTCTCTTACTACTCGGTTCACCGTTAATCATAGAGACTCACTTACTAGATTATTTAGAGATCATTTAACCAGCTTGTCAGCAGGAAGCTTATTCTTGAGGCTACCAGGTCGGCATCAGTAACATCTGTGATGTATACACACTCAGTGGACAGTTGGACGATCCGGCGACGCTGAACAGTCTTGAAATTCTAAATAATATCCTACCTCCCTTACTTGGGTTGGAGGAAAGCATACGAAGGATAGCGCCCCGACGCCTCTAAACCTTCTCCATCCATACGGCGGTTTCATGGCCTCGTCCGAACTCACGCCTGACTATCTGATTCCGCAGGTAAAAGTATACAATTTAGGACATGCCTTTGTGTTGTAGCAGGCTAGAACTCTAAATCTACTAGTTGTTCCGATATCTAAGACTACACCATGGCGCTCTCTGACTGTCACTTTCCCAACAAGAGTGTCATTACATGCATCAAGCTCTGGAGGTCTGAAATTAGCTTCAACTGACAATTAAACACTCGGAGGCCTATTCTATCAAAAACTCTCACTCCTGCATAAGCGACTCTCAACCATACTTTCCCACTCAACGACCTAAATATATAAATCCCTAGGGCGCCCCCCTAACATAGTGAACCCTCCAAACCACCAACGCCCGACACCGGACACTCACCACAAGACTCCAAGAATTACTCAAACCAAACTAATACATCACACACAACCACTTCAACCATGCACTCCATTTTCACACGCACCCTCGCGTTAGCCCTGGCCCTAGCCCTCCTCGCACCCACCACATCGGCCCGCCCAGCGCCGAGGAAGATAAAAGACAGCCGTCAATGCGCCGATCTGATGGGCGGCGGGCAGGCCGTGCGC
>KV749055.1:0-10027 GCA_001692915.1 Glonium stellatum | reverse complement strand
TTTTTTTTTTTTTAAAAAGGCAGCCAACAGCCCGTCGCCCTCCCCTTCCCTCCCACAATCTCCTCTCACTTTCCTTCCCGTCTTCTAAAGGGCTTCTTTTCTTTCTCTATCTGTGTCTTTGCATTTGCATAGAGAGCCGCGACTGCTTTGCTGCAGCAGCGTTGTCGCGTCTGGCCACGAAACGAGATACCCGGTACCCAATAGATTTTCAGTCTTTCAGCTCACCTTAGGTTCCGCTTAGACCGCCGAATCTACTTAATCTCACTCTTCCTCTTATCTTTCCCACAAAACTCCGACAAAAATCCATCCCACAGTCCTCATGGCTCCCGCTGTCGATACCCAGTCCGCTCAATCTGCGGCTGCCTCAAAGTCCGAGAACAAGAAGTCTTTGAAGGTTTTGGAGGAGTTATTCTCCAAGTTGACCGTTTCAAAGGCTCAGGATGAGATCAACGCTGCCTCCCTCGACCTCGCCACCTTCATTAATGGCGATATCGAGGAGGCTGACGCCCCTACAAAGTGAGTTTTTGCCATCTTTTGTGCGAGCAATTTTCGCTTTCGCTTCGTCTTCGCACGGTCGCAATTTCTTCTTAGGAGATATAGAAGAACCAGACCACTGACAGTCTTCTGCAGAATAGTTGAGCTTCTGAAGAAGCAGCTCGGTAACAAGAAGGATGCCGCTGCCCGTGAGCGTGCCCTCGATGCCATCCGTGCTATTGCCCAGCACTCCTCCGTCTCTCCCGCCGTCGAGCCATACTTAGTCTCGCTCCTCCCGAGCACCCTTGCTGCTGTTGGTGACAAGATGAGCTCCGTGAAAACCGCTGCTCAGACTGCCTCCGAAGCCATCGTCGAGGCGTCTAACGCCAACGCCGTCAAGGCCATCATTCCAGCTATAATTCACTCTCTTCGCAACGCCCAGAAATGGCCCGAAAAGATGACCGACCTCAAGTGCATCGAGATCCTCTGCAAGAGTGCTCCCGCCCAGCTCGCTTTCCGCGTCCCAGACCTCATTCCCGTCATCTCCGAAGCTATGTGGGATACCAAGCCAGAAGTGAAGAAGGCTGCTTATGGCACAATGGAGCAGCTGTGTGCTCTGATCTCCAACAAGGACATCGAGCGTTTCATTCCCGAGCTTATCAAGTGTATCGCCAAGCCAGAGAACGTCCCCGAGACTGTTCATCTGCTCGGTGCCACCACTTTCGTCACCGATGTCCACGAGCCAACCCTTGCCATCATGGTTCCTCTCCTCGAGCGTGGTCTCGTTGAGCGTGAGACCGCCATCAAGCGAAAGTCCGCCGTCATCGTTGATAACATGTGCAAGCTCGTCGAGGATCCTCAGATCGTTGCTGCTTTCTTGCCCAAGCTGATGCCTGCGCTTAACAAGAACTACGACACTTTGGCCGACCCCGAAGCTCGTGAGAAGACCCGCCAAGGTCTCGACACCCTCATCCGTGTTGGTGCTGTCAAGGACGGAAAGATTCCGGAAGTCTCTAAGGCTGGTGACATCGCCACCGTGCTCGCTGCTTTGAAGCAATCTTTCCCTTCCACGGTCAAGGTTGATGCCAAGTTTGACCCGATTTTGAACTACGTCTCCGCCATCGCCGGCCAACTCATCGACGAGAAGGAACACGAACAGATCAGCTGGCAAACCAACACTATTCCTTACATCTCGGTGATCACTGGAGAGGCGAATGCCAAGAGCGTTGCCGATGCTCTGCGGAAGCGATCCCTTCCCGGCGTTGCTGACGAAGACGAGGTTGAGCCCGATGAGGAGGAAGGTGAAGATCTTTGCAACTGCACATTCAACTTGGCTTATGGTGCCAAAATCCTGCTCAATCAAACTCACCTGCGCCTTAAGCGTGGCCAGCGTTATGGTCTCTTAGGCCCCAACGGTTCCGGCAAGACTACCCTTATGCGTGCTATCAACAACGAGCAGGTTGAGGGTTTCCCTAAGCAGAATGAGGTCAAGACTGTCTACGTTGAGCACGATCTCGATTCCGCCGACACTGAGCAGACCGTCATCGGCTGGACCATGAAGAAGTTGGCTGATGTTGGCATTACCAAGCCTCAAAACGAAGTCGAGGCCAAACTCGTTGAGTTCGGTTTCGCTCTCGAGCAGCTTTCTCAGCCTATCACTTCGCTCTCTGGTGGTTGGAAGATGAAGCTCGCCCTTGCGCGTGCTGTCTTCGAGGAACCGGATATTCTTCTCTTGGACGAGCCAACCAACCATTTGGACGTGAAGAACGTTGCATGGTTGGAACAGTACCTCGTAAACTCGCCCTGCACATCCATCATCATCTCTCACGACAGCAAATTCTTGGACAATGTCATCCAGCACGTTATCCACTACGAGCGCTTCAAGCTGAAGAGATACAGGGGTAACCTGAGCGAGTTTGTCAAGCGTGTTCCTTCCGCCAAGTCCTACCACGAGCTCAGTGCCAGTGAGATGGAGTTCAAGTTCCCAGAACCTGGTTTCCTCGAGGGTGTCAAGACCAAGGCCAAGGCCATCATCCGTGTCTCCAATATGAGCTTCCAGTACCCTGGTACCGCCAAGCCACAGATTTCCGACATCACCTTCCAGTGCTCTCTTGGCTCTCGTATCGCTGTTATCGGTCCCAACGGCGCCGGCAAATCTACTCTAGTCAACGTCTTGACTGGCGAGCTTATCCCTACCGCAGGTGAGGTTTACCAGCACGAGAACATCCGTATCGCCTACATTAAGCAGCACGCTTTCGCCCATATCGATCACCACTTAGACAAGACTCCCTCTGAATACATTCAGTGGCGTTTCCAGACTGGTGAGGATCGTGAGACAATGGACCGTGCCAACAAGATCATCACCGATGAGGATGAGAAGGCCATGGACAAGATCTACAAGATTGAGGGTACCCAGCGACGAGTCATTGGCATTCACTCGCGTAGGAAGTTCAAGAACTCCTATGAATACGAGTGCTCCTTCGCTCTCGGTGAGAACGTCGGGCAGAAGAACGAGAAGTGGACGCCCATGATGACCGCGGACAACGCCTGGATTCCCCGTAGTGAAATCCTGGCATCCCACTCCAAGATGGTTGCCGAGGTCGATCAGAAAGAGGCTCTTGCCAGCGGTCAGTTCCGTCCTCTAGTCCGTAAGGAGATTGAGGCCCACGCCGCCAACTTCGGCCTCGATGCCGAGCTGGTCTCTCACTCCCGTATGCGCGGTCTGTCCGGTGGTCAGCGTGTCAAGGTCGTGCTTGCGGCTTGCTCGTGGCAGCGACCGCATTTGATCGTCCTCGACGAGCCGACCAACTACCTCGACCGTGACTCCCTCGGTGCGCTGTCCAAGGCCATCAAGTCGTTCGAGGGTGGTGTCATCATCATCACTCACTCCGCTGAGTTCACCCGCGACTTGACTGAGGAAGTCTGGGCTGTCGTTGACGGCAAGATGACTCCATCAGGCCACAACTGGGTGCAGGGTCAGGGCTCTGGTCCCAGGTTGACGGAGAAGGGTGATGAGGAGGAGA
This sequence comes from Glonium stellatum, assembly GCA_001692915.1. NCBI lineage: Eukaryota > Fungi > Ascomycota > Dothideomycetes > Gloniales > Gloniaceae > Glonium > Glonium stellatum. The sequence continues at coordinate 6,530 of KV749055.1, read as the reverse complement.
AGTTCGATGCCATGGGCAACAAAATTGCTGGTGGCGGGAAGAAGAAGAAGCTCACCAGCGCTGAGATGAGGAAGAAGAAGAAGGAGCGTATGGCACGCCGCAAGGTTAGTCGATCACCACCTATTCTCCCCATGATAGAATATATGCTAACAGATTGTTACAGAGGGGCGAGGAAGTGTTCAGCGACGAAGACGAGTAGACTCACTACCGTGGAGCAACCGCTCCGACGCTTGGTTTACTTCATCTCCTCGATTTAGAGAGGGGGTTCTCAGAGAAAAAGGTCTAATGCGGTGGATAGACATTGGCTACGCTGGATCATGTAGCTCGGATTTGGGTAGGCGTAAGGTCGGATTATGTTGTTATGGTTTATGGCTCTCTTAGCATGATTAAAAGGGAAATGCTTCTAGCAGATAGAGATAGATTTCTGCCTATTGAAGACGTCAGATATGTTCACACTTGCCTCGCTTTGCATACGTTTTGCCGTGCTTCTATACGCCCTTTTACAAAACTTACATTACGTGCTTTCTGGAGTTGAGGTCATAGCCTTTGAGTGGTCTTCAGCCCAACACATTTTCTGATGAAACTGTTTGAGCTGAGGGCGAGTGAGCTTAATGTGGTAATCTTCTACAGCTTTAGTTTAAAGCAACGTTGCCGACCCCGAAGCACTAGCCCAACGTATATCAGTTCATTGCAGACCCCTAGAGCAGCACGATGCCGCCAGGAAAAGCTTATCAAAAAGTAGTCTCGGTGTATAACGAGTTACAGTGTCTTTTTTTGTACTAGCAGTCACCGATTTGGAGCTCTCATACGACGCGAGCGGCGGATCGCCCTATGCTTCTTATATAAACACTCACCAAGTCGAAACCCTTTCCTCATGCAAAGACTTGTTGGGTAGAAGTACTAACTAGTAACGTGCTACCCCGGGAAGCGAGCCACCCCGGAAAGCGAGCCACTCGTGCAGATGCCACTGCTTCGTAATTCCATAGCAAATCACACCAAAACAAATAAGCATTAGCATTATGCACAATGCCTAGCCGAGGAAATACTCTTCTATAAAGCTGAAATTGTAATACAGAAGATATATATTCTAGTATTAAGCCCTCAATTCACAAGGACTCTGGCACGCACGGAACCCGCAGATCTGACCGAAAAGTTGGACAGATAACTCCTTAGGCCTACACTATATCGACCCGGCACAAGATGTTCAGTGAAGATAAGAATCAGAAGCATGATATGTAAATGATTTATATCCGCAGCATAGTGCAAAGCTGAATACCAGTAAGTAAAAATAAAGATACTGACGACAAGCGCCTGCAAGTGATGAGCATCAGCAGATCCATAAAAGATGGCGAGCTTTGCTAAAAGAGATGCCTCTTTTGCAGAAGATGATACTTCGGGCTTGGGATAGCTCGTCGAGGGCACCAATCAAGTATATAACAACCCAGTTACCTAGACAGTGAGCATGTTGTATCAAAGGAATCTCACAACCCACTCATCATGGAAAATATTAGCCTTTGTCCAGAGTCCAGTCCATCGACCCGACGGTTTCATACCTGAAGCAGAGCGGCACTCCCTCCCTTAATGTCACAGCATCAGCAGTATCCTCTCATCTCCTCAGTCCAGATAACTTCCATCCTTCGGCCTGAACACCACCGCCCTTCCCCACACCTATACCAAGCCCCGAAAGAACTACAACCATCCACCCCTTTACCCTCTCCCCCTCCGCTCTCTACCCTACATCCCCCCACGCCCCTCCTCCAGCCTCACCGCCACGCCCTTGCCTAGCTCCCCCGCCCTTCACACATAGACTGGCCCGCCCCCCGCACCGCGCGCCAGCACGAACTGCGCCCCAGCCAGCTGATCTACCGCCAGACTGCATCGTCCAGCAGCTCAGCGCAGACGGCGTAGGAGTTGGAGAAGCGTGGAGAAGGCGGCGGTGGGTTGAAGTGGGTGATATCAGCGGGAGGCTTAGGCCTGGGAAAGGGGTCGTGGCGCGGGAAGGCGGTGCCGCTTCGTAGCCTAGTCTGGCGTAGGTAGTTAAGTTGGGCGGAGTTCAGGCGGTTTGCGCGTCTGTGTTGTGGGTTTGGGGGGGTCTAGGTGGAGGTTAGGCGGGAGGGAAGACGTGGGTTGGGGTTATATGGCGTGACGGGCCGGTTCTGTTGGAGTTAAGTAGAGAAGCTGAGAATGAAGCTAAGTGACTGAGCGGTCCAGCGTATATAGATTAGCAAGCAAGCTGAGATGAGGTCTCCGCCTGGTGGATATCCAGGGCGCCTACTCGGACTTTGTTTTGAGGAATATTCGTTGATGAGTCCCCTTCGTTTAGAAGTTTCTTGCACTTTTCCTGCCGGCTTGTATACGTGGTGAGATTATCTATAGCGCAAGTTATCTAGCAATCGTATTTGAGTGATTGACCGCTGATGCTGCGCATAAGTTAAATTCTATCAATCCGAGTCTTGCGTCTGTAGAAAATAAAGAGAAATAAGATCCGCCTTCTCCGGTGAGAAGCAATCGTTTTAGGTTGAGACCGGTTGAAAAAGGGAAAAGAGGGCGTGAGAAATTATCTTCTCAACTCCCTACGCATATTCATGGAGCATTACGTTTAATTCGGTCTCTAGTCTTCCGTATCAAGAAGGCCAATCTAAATGATAGTGATAGCCAGCGTTGGAAGATATGACAGATGAGTATGGGAGATAAAAATACGAACGTAAATAAGAATCAGTTATCCGCAAAACATATTGATACCTACTGCATAGATGTGGACCTTTATATTTAATCACTTTATCGAAAGAGAAGTGGTAGAACCACTGAGACGTAGAGAAATAATACTCAAGTGTATTGTACTCATCAATTCGTTCCATCCATATACCTTCGTAATGACCTTAATATAGCCAACCCTATCGGGTCACTAGAAATAACGGCTGCGCTGCTGCTCATCGACATGCGGACGGGCCGTGCCCATCGCAGCATTGCACCCAGACCAACTTGCCCCAACTGGAAGACCCTAGTAGAAGCATTTGATCCAACCCCGCCTTTCTTACTAGGTACTTGAAGGAGAATACGAAATATCTCTCTCCACCTCCGAGGGTATCAATCCTCTCCTAGATCCGTGCGGCATTATTTTCTCGATCGCTGGTGAGCTCTTTTTCTTAAATTGTTCGATGAGTCTACCATTTATTCAATCGACCTTACCCACGCCTCTCAAGCTCAAGTAAACATCCGTGCCCCATCCCCACATACTCTGTACCGCAATTCCTCCCCCGAAATACTCCGCATAAGCCCGGCCTAGTGGTAGCCCATATCCTAGACCAGCAAGACTATTGGCGCCATCGCCTCCAGGTCCGGAAATTGCGTTCAGCCCATCCATACCACTGCTAGACTTGGACGGAGAGCCGCCTGAGAGGGTCGAGGAGACTTGCTCCTCGTTGAACGTCGTGAAGCTATAGTCCCAGATGTGGGCATAGTTCTCGGGAGAGATGCCACCACCGCGGTCGCGGATGCGAATCGTCACGCCAGGGGTGGAGCGGGCCAAGGGACGAATCATTTCAGAGGCGACTGCGGATGCGGTATCCGAAGCGTCCTGGCCGGTGAAGGATTTCGAGGCCACGTCGAGATTGCCTTGGTCGATGTTGGAGATTACCTCGTCTGACATGCTTTCGTTGTCTTCACAAAGAAGGTCTTCGGGTAGTGGTGCAATTGTTACTTCGATGGGCTCGCGTTCCATGCCGCTCTCGACAGTTGCGCGGAACGCATTTTTCAGCAGCTCCGTGAGTATGTATTCGAGATGCACTGGAACGTGTGCGAATGTGTAGTCCGGTTCTCCCGTCAAGACAATATGAGGCCGCACGCCATATTTAAGCTCACATATTTCGGAGACGACAGACTCGCAGTGTTGTATGATACTAGCCGGGCGCAAATTCGTGTCGATGACCCCAATGTAACTAGATGAGGGGTGAGAGGGGTCTTCTGAGGAGGAAGATGAGGAGAGTTCTTGATGCGGCTGGGACGAGAAGTGTAACGCGATGTGCTGCTCGGCGATAAGGCGGGTGCCAATGCGGGCGCGGAGATGTTCGTCCAAGAACCTGGTAACCTCTTTAGGGCTTATATACTTCCTAGCCTCTAGAAATCCCCTAGCTAATATAGAGATGGTATTCGCATGTGTTTGAACGAGGTCGGCCATGACCTCTGTAAATTTAACCTCATCCTCGAGCGTTTTAATCTCTTTCTCTGCCCACGGTAAGAGCGTTGAGAGTGAGTGTAAGTAGTTATTATGGATTTTATGAATGTGAGGGTTCGATACAACTATGAAGGGAAGGTTTCTGAGGGATTGGATGCGGTGAGCGAGGCGGGCGGGGAGAATAGAGAGCGTAAAGTTTGCGGAGTTGTATAAGGCTGATGCGGAGAGCGGAGGACGACCATTTCTGCGACAGGAACTGTCAGCTGCTGCAGCAGAAGGAAAAGCTTTATCATAATAACCTACTTAATTAAGTCAGCGAGAGTAAGCGGGTGAAGCGGTCGGGCAGCTAGGCGTGCTATATCATCGTCGGTTACAGTTTTGGTATGGAGCCGGCGGTGGTGACGTTGGCGGAAGCTAGCATGCTTCAGACGAGTTTCAAGTGGGCAACAGAGCCTTATCAGCTGTGACTGAATGATCAGAGGTCGTTGGACTTGGATCATGGTCGAATTCGCATCTTCCGTCAGGAATTGGGGGGTCAGTTAGGACCTGCCGGGGTGGAGGTGAACGCTTGCGGTGAGAGCTTGCTATCACGTGATATGCTTCCCATGATTCTGAGAGTTATTCTCTAAGGCTCGCTGTCAATGAAGGACAAAGGGAAAAACCAGATATAAGTAAGAAGATCTTATATTGATACTTTTGTTCGCAAAATTAATGTTGAAGGGCTTGGTATTATTGCACCCAAGGTCAACAAGTGCATGATCGTTTAACTTGGCACGAACCAACGCCAACTACGACTACACGGACTCAAAGCTCATCCTACCAAAGCTTCCTCCTGGGAAGGCTATTTTAGCACAAAAGTCCAAGCGCTTAACCCTAAATCAAACCTAAAAGCCATTGTCAATCACATGGGTCTCGATAAAAAGACTACGCCTCTTCTACACCACATCTAACCAAGCGGTACAAGATACCGCGCGCCAAATAATACTTCTAAACACTTTCTCAAGCGAGCAGATAGAGCGCCAATGCTTTTAGGGACAGCGGTGGGAATTTCATGCAGATTGTGAGGCTAATTTTGGAGACCAAGGTTACGAGAAGTGCAGACCACTGGGAGTCGGACTTTAAAGGCGCTCCCATCAACCCCAGTTTTCAAAGGGGTGTGAAGATTTATACTTCCATGATAATCCTTAATAGGTTGTCACGGCAGTGTTTCTTGACGAAGCGACGTGTCCTGTCATTCGAACGGAATTGTTCCGTATCCTCATCTCATAAAGGAAGCTGCTTCGTTCGACGTGGTGCTACTCAGGTCTTCTAGCAGAGTTCAACCGCCGGGGTCAGGCAGAATAGAAAAAAGCCATAACCCAACTCAAGAGTTAGCCTCATACTTGACTTGAACAATCTTATTTTCGCGCTCATAACTCCACAGTGACGAACTTAGCGAACGCGCGAGAACGTCTGGAACTTGAACAGGGCGTTGGGTTCTTGTGCTTGTGGTGAGATATCATCTATAGATTAGCAATTAAGAAATAACAAGGTTGTTGCGAAAGACACATATATGTGCGAGTATTTCAAATTCAATCTTATTTGCTAGACTGTGCGATCTGTCGCTCAATACCGATCTTCTCACCATGGGTTAGCGTCATTGCTATTTGCGCTCCGTGTCTTTAGGGGCCTGTCTTAAGGTCCTTCATATCCTTAGCGAGCTTTAAGCTACCGTTTTTATAGTATGCTTTCATGCAGCCAGGCTTGAGGAAGAGTATGCTGCTCAGATGTTCCTTATACGCCTGAACCCTTTCGAGATGGCTCGAATCATCTTTCTCGCTCTGCTCGGCGGCCATGAACAACCCGAGGAGAAAACGAGCACACTCCTGCAAGCTTTTCTGAATAGTTAGCAGAATGACGCTAGCTGCTAGGAGTTAGCGATTAATATTTTGGCATCTGCAAGTTGAAGCCATACGATTTGTTTTCTGCCGATCCCCCCATTTTATGCCCTCAACTATCGCAGCAGCACTAAAGGCTACGGTAGCAACGGCAGCTCCTCCGAGCAAACCTACAGGGCCTAATGCACCCGCAGCAGAGCACAAAGTCCAAACGGCGGCACTAACCGTGGCTATCCCGCTTACACCCGCAGCTGCGGCCAGTGCTGTGAATTCAGCGTCCGAGATAGTAAGCGTCACATCAAAAAGAGGCAATGTGTATTGCATCAAGTTTCTAAAGGAGTTAATAGTCATTGCAATGTCATCCATATTAGAAAAAAATTTACCAGCATTTTTTCTATATTAGTGCAAGTTCAGCCTTAACTAGTATTAACTAGCATTTACTAGCACTTTAAATAATTTATTAATATTTTAAGTATTTT
>KV749053.1:2296-16481 GCA_001692915.1 Glonium stellatum | reverse complement strand
GCCGGGTGGCTGGCTCGTTTGGGTGGCTACTATGTTATAGGGGGGGGGATCCCCCTACCTGATCTACACCGCTAGATTGATGATCCTACCAATTTTGGTGCATACGCCAAGTTAATAGAACTTTAAAGGGGCTTTGTATTCGTTTCACATAACTTTAATCTTATAGTATTGCCCCGTGTTTGTAATTGCTTATTGCGTTAATGTACCTTAGGTGCAGTTTGGCGAAGCGCCTATATAGTTATATGAGCCTAATAGATGTTTACATGATCACATAATTATTGTAGACCCGTAGAGGTGAACTTACACTATTTGTTATATTTTAAAATAATATTATTTTACACGTTAAACTATACAAATGATTACACTTAGGGTTCCAGGATAGTCGCTGCCCTTAGGCCCTTGTAAGCTAAGTCTTTGTAACTAAAACCGTACAGTCACAACGGGTGTTATATAAGCTGTATCTGGGTGCTAATTTAGCACGTATCTGGAGCTTATAAAGCTCTAATACAAAGCTTTGTAGATGAGGACCTTTTAACTGTCGATTAGCTTGTTTTTGGAGCTAACTAAGCACCTACCAATATATTTAGGTCCTACTTTCACGTGCAAGCGAAAACATCCGAAGACTCTAAAATGGTATATTATTACGTATCTACTGCCTCGTCTCGAGACCTCCATCTAATACTAAGATCTTAACACTTCCAACGCTTCCGGCGCTTTCGACGCTTTCGATGTCTCTGTCGCTTCTTCGTCACCACCTCTCTGCAACTGCCTCTGCACCTACCCCTTATCTCTGCCTCTACCTCTGCCTCTGCCTCTACCTATGCTCGTAAAGAAGGGAGGAACAGTCCTCGTTTGTGTACGTGGCCTAGATGTACGGGCCCGCGCACGAACCATAAGCATAAATCAGTATGTGGAGACTGCAGAGGCAAGGGCACGAGCAGAGGCACGGCAGGGGACCCGAAAAACCGTAATCTACGTCGAATTCAGATGTTTAGTTGTAGATTACGGCTTTTTTAGCTGTAATCCATACCTCGCACTGGACCGTAGAAGAATGACCTAGTCAGCACTTAACTTGTTGCCTATTCTTACCCTACACAAATGCCACTCTAATGGTGCTTACCTTGATGTTGCTGCACCGGCTTATGCCGCAAAGCATGTTCTTCGCCAGTACGAAAACTATCCTCAAGAACACATTTAACTCGCCTGACAAATATTCCTGTCGGATGGACGTCAATCTATTATTAGGACAACCCTTTTCACGTTGCTACCAGCTCCAGCCCCATTTCTTGTGTTGTTTCCTTTGGTATTTGTATGTGGGGTTTATCGGTATCTGACCGGTATAATATATCATTCGGTTGGGGATCCTGAAAGCAGCATTGGGGAAGGTTATGTGAGGCTGGAAAGAGGTATGGAAAGAGGATGTAGGCTATTGCGTTTTTACAACGTTGGTGATAGAGCCCCTAATCGAGTGACAGTGATATGCGATTTTCGGTAAAGGCTGGTTTAAAAATTAATGCAGGAGTGTGGAAAGTTTGCGGGAAATAGGCGAGCATAAAGAAATCGCTCTAAAAGTTTGATAAGGAGTAATTAGATCACAGAGCAAATTTACATAACTGAACATAACCGTAACTAGCCAATTTACTATTGGTATAGCTGCCTTCACCATTGTTGCCCCAGATCCTAGTTTATTTGAAGGCCTTTAATTTCTGCTCTTATAGATTTTGCTTTGTAAAATATCTACATTATCCGGCTTTTTGTTAGATTTGCTTTATTATGGAATCTATAGATCTTGAGTACTTAAGTTAGTATATATTCTTGCCACCGAAATTGCCGCGAGGGAGCGACTGGTATAGTACGAGGGATGTTACCCTTATGCAAGAAGTTTGTGGGGCGCTTAAGCAGTTTAATAAAATTTCATTCAAAATTGGCCTAGTATTTTGCTCGTTTGAACTTATAGAGCTAAGAGCGGAATTTTGGCCAGGACGTTATGACATCTGATTTAAATCGTCGGAACAAAGGTCTTCGCGCACTGCTGATAAATGTCGGCGGAAATACATAGATTTCGCAAATTTTCTTACGCTAGCTTACACTAATTTGGCGTCCTATAGTCTGGTAGAAAGGTTGTGATTACCACGATCGCCTAATTTTTACTATATTTATTGGCTGGCGTGATTACAAGGTAGTATTAAAATACTACCCTATTTAATAAAGTATTTTAACGCTATACTATATATATATACCAGCGCTTTTTTTAATTTACTTAAAAGTCTATTTGCCGCCTATATTTTAACAATTATAACGTTAAGATTATAATTTTTTATAATTTTATAAATTTGCTACCGCTGAGGTAAGAATACACTATATCTACTAGTTGGGGTCCCTTGTATGGCAGAAAGAGACACCTTACTATAAGAATCGACTTAAGCCTCCTGCGAAATCCATGTAATAGTGCTAATTTCTCGGGCGCTTTTACAAGTATCCTCAGGCTCCTCTAACCTTAAGGCGGCCACTTATCGGCGTCGTGGCCCTAAAGTTACTGGCCACGGTGCTGAAGTCTTAGGCCTCCTTTAGGCTATCACTAAAGGTAGTAGGCGAAAACTTTTGGTAGAGCCCTCCGTACAGACAGGTGGAACGAAAGTCATCCCCCTTTCGGGTTTTAAGGTTTGAGAATGAGTTATTTCATGATGTTGTTGCAATAGCTAGTTATTTACGGTCTCTTTCGCTGAAGAGAACTGCTTGGCCGTTTCTAGCTTTACCTCTACTTCTGCCGCTAGCCTCTCGACCGTCATACTAGAACTTAACAGATTCAACAATGAAATATATGCCCCGAAAGTTCTCAAGAGCCAATTCCGCAGCTCCGCTGCCACCATGCTATCAATACCGTACGAGTTTAGCGGTCTTAAGACGTCAATATCGTCAACGGGCACATACAGGAACCGTGCAACATGTTTGTGAACTCGCACGATCAGAGGAACTGATGCGTCGTCCCCATCGACAATACTAACACTTTCTACATTAAGTGACGAAGTAGACTCGAAAACAGAAGCATGGTTAACAGCCCCAAGGATACGTGAGAACCGTGGATCGCAGCTCCATGACATATCACTGACCGGATAGCGATTACTGTGGGCGAGAAGACCCGCAGGTTCGAAACCTGCAAGGACATGGCCTTCGCTGTAGGTAGAATTCGACGATTCTAGCATGCAAGGGGCCGCCGACGATTGAATAATCGCTGTGTTGCAATACGAAAGAAATTCCGCTTCAGTATTGCCATACATACCCATACGGAGGACATGATCTTGGTATGCGGGCATATAGCTAACTATACCAACGTCAAGAATTTGGCCCAGACAAAGGGAGGTGGCTGGTAGCCCTAGGGCCCTCCGGTAACGTGCAAAGGCGTCCATGAAGGCGTTTGATGCCGTATAATTTGACTGAGAAGCGGATCCAAGAAGTGTAGCCCAGGAGTTTAGCATGAGGAAGAAATCAAGTGGCGAGCTGTGGAGGGCGTTGTGGAGGTTCATCGTGCCTTGTATGCGTGGCCGTGACGTAGCAACAAAGTCTTCGAACGTCATCTCGCTAAAGAAAGAGTCCTTTCAAGGTGTTAGCTCTAATACTTCACGCCAGGTACAAGCTTACCCGCAGAGAAAGGGCTGCATGAATAATGCCCTTGATTGGCTTCGTACAGCCGTTGACAGTATTTTCGACATCTTCAGCGCAAGAGACGTCGCCTTTGATAGTTTTGAACTCAACCCCAAGGCGCTGCAGCTCCGCTAGGAATTCCTCTACCTCAATTCCTCGAGCACAGGACCGCGAAAGAAAAGTGATGTCTCTCGCACCCCTATCAACCATCCACATAGTGAGGCTACGGCCAAGCCCACCAAGGCACCCTACGAGAAGGTATGTAGCATTGGCGTCGAAGGAAGCTTCAAAGGTAGGGTTGGGCACCTTCTATTGATTAGTTTTTGTCTCTATGAAGATACTAATCTTAACTTACAATGTTACTGCCTTGTTCTGGTTTAGACCCTGACTCTGATGACTCTAGATCGTTACTTGTCTTGTATTGTACTTGCGACCGCTGCATGTTTTATTTCAGCATCCCCCATTTATTTAGATTGTACGTTTCAACTAACATTAGTGTGAAATACTCCAGCTTCGCTTTCGGCCGCTTTATTTGACCGAGGTGTCCTTGCATCTTTGAGTGCTTCAAAATTCGTCATATACGGAGGCCCAGTTTCCGTCGCCGGGGCTAACTGATCTCGAATTCCCGGGCTCAAAGTAGATAACGTTTCATTTTGCGTTTGAACCTGAACATGGGTCTTCGGGTGATCTTTAGAGTCGAAATTTCCATATAACCGACTAACGTATATGATATTAGAGCTGCTTGAAAGAAAATGCCAGTCATCACTTCGCTTGCTACAGGCTCCTTTCTCTGACAGTGTTATAATGTTTCGGAAGTCCTGCAATGGATCTCTCCCGTCCTGGTCTAGATCGAATAGGAAAAGTTTGCATGACGGATTTTCCGAACGAATCACGCCTGCCATTCCGCCAAATATTGCATATTCCGGGCTCTTCGCTCTGAGTAGACCTCCTCTCGTGACCCATAATATAGAGCTAGAGGTCACTATGACACTTTTAAGGGCTTCCCATTCTTCGGTAGTGATTGTGGAGAACAGTGGCCGTGTAATCTCCGCAAAGCAAACTACACGGCAGCCGAACACATTCGCAGAAGCATCCAATGGAACAAGGTCAAAGTCTGTCCCTAATGCCTTGAGGTTGGCACAGAACTCGTGAACAAACTTCGATGGTTCGCCGCGGTATACAATCTTGACCGGGTCGATAGGGGCATATGCGGGAATATTTGTTTTATCGGCAGTTGCCATGATGACGGCGGCCTCGCCTCGAGTTGAAAAATGGTCCAATATAATGTCTATTCCACGAAATCCAGAAATCGCAAGCGCGTCACGCCATTGTGAACGTGCCAAGAATGGTCCCTCCCTTCTTGGAAAATGTGGATCATTGTCTCCGAGCCAGAAATCAGAGAAAGTACCCAGGATCATATTCCAAGACAGCTTGGGCTCAACATATTCGAATAAAACTAATTTTCCTCCAGGTTTGAGAAGCTGGCGACAGTTATCGAGGGTATTCTGGATGTTTGAAGAAGCGTGGAGCACGTTTGACGCAATAACTAAATCGAAATCGTTCCCGAGATCTTGTTTGCTCGGATTAATTTCCATATTGAACGATCGGTAAAATATGGCATTGTAGTTCTTGAAGCTTTCTTGTGCACCTGCAAGGAATGCTGGCCCGACATCCGTAAAGGTGTAGGTATCATATCCCCGATAGAGGGTATCACCGCCTAAAGCTGGGAGCACGACACGCGTGGCACTCCCAGTACCACCGCCAATTTCAATGATCTTTAAGCAGGGGTTCTTGTGGGATAGGAGCACAACCAAATCCTTCAATGCCCTGTTACCATCATGATACATCTTCATATTTGCGTACAAATCATCGAGATGGTGGTCTTGGATTGCGGCTTGAATTCCCGTCATTTGCCCACGATATATGTCAGGTAGGCTACGGTACATGTGACACATGAGACGCGTCTCTGGTCCTTCGACCTGTAAGAGGTACTTTTCCAGACGCTCAATCTCCTCGGCGCGGCGTTGCTTCGAATAGGCGGCTATCTCGGATCCATGTGGAAATTTACCCAGTTTACAACGCTCTACTTTTTGGGTCATCCAGTCAAGAAAGCGTTGATTTTGAGGAATAGTAGAGCCTTGAGCAAAGAACTCGGGGTATTCTGCGTGAAATTGAACGGCCTGGTGAAGTGCAAGCTGATCAAGCACTGGCAGTTCAATACCCGCGCCTTCGTGAAATTTGGATGGGTATAGTCTTTGCAATTGTGTTTCAGTTAAGTATTCAAAATCAGGTTTCCAAACCACTTTCGTAAAAGGGTTAGTGCTTTTCGCTAACGGTGCGATAGCACTTTCAGAAGGGAGCAAGCGAATCTCTGAGGCTTTCAAGATCCATTCGCCATGTATTGTGTTCATCACAACGTTCGAAGTAAGTCCCCGGCTTCCTTGAGGTGTAGACTCAGCTGCTGCACACGCCTTCGCGTCTTTGTCAAAGCCGTAAACCTGAAGCCTTCTTATAGATATGGGAAGAAATCCGGATACGCATTCGCTATAACGGGCCCTATAGGACGCGATGATGATCAACTGTAGCGCCGCGTCTAGAGAGCCTGGATGAATCACATATCGCGACTCATGAGGTGAAAGTTGTGAGGTTGGTGACATATTAATTGCCGCTTCAACCACGGAAGTATTACCATAAACTTTAATCTGGGATAAGTTCTGGAAGGTCGGCCCATAATTGAGACCCGTTTGAGAAAATGCATCGTACCACCGAGCAGTTGAGATGTCTCGAAGCACCTTGTTTGTAGGACGGAAGTCGATGTCATCCGGGTCTGCTAACAAGAACTATCAGTGACCTGTACTCGATCATTTTCAGAATACACACCTAGAGGGTCTAAGGAAAATCCAATGACACCATGGACATGGTCAGTAAAGACATCTCTATCTCCGGAACTCTCGACAGATGTAACGGTAAAATGCCATGTAGGGGCATTCTCTACCTTGGAGATTGGACGGACTGGATAAAAGTTTAGAAGGACTTCAATCCCGGCATCGTCCTCTGGAATCATCAGAGCGTTCTCGATCTGCACATTTTCGAACGTGAAAGATGTAATGCTGGTAGTGTTAACGTCCTGAATTTCAGCCATCTGCATGGCGGCTTCAAGGCCCATGGATAGATACGCCGAGGTAGGGAATATTGTATCATTTCCGATCTACTAACTGCGTTAGCCAATTAGAATATCGAGTTAACGAGTCGTAATGTCACCTTATGATCCTTAAGCCAGGGCAAGTCTCTATGACGCAGTATATTCCTCCAAACAGGTGCGTTCTGGTTTGTTCCTGGGGTCCGAGAACCAAGAATGTCGTGTCGTGCATGGGATCTTAGCCGCCATTCTCGGTTCCAGCGGTTTTCTTTGTACAAAACCTTTCCATACTGCCATTGATATTTTGGTAAGTCAACGATAGTCCTGCCAATTCTGGTACAAGTGATGGAGTTCGTTTTAGATTCAAGCAATTCTATTGCGTTTACCCGCTGCATGTCAACATTATAACCCCTGACGAAGAGCTTCCCAGCAGTTTGTAGAAGGCATTCAGCCCCGTTACGGTTTCTTAAGAGTGTAGCAACGTGCTCCGGAAATTTGGCTTTTGTCGATTGTTTCGATATTTGCCGAACCGGACCTTGAAGAGCAGGGTGTGGGCCTATTTCTAGTAGAAGGTCGATGTCTGATGTGTCAACAAGTACCCTGACAGCTTGCTCAAATAATACAGGAGACTCAAGATTACGCCTCCAATACCTAGCAGTAACGGCTTTCGAGTGGTTCATACCTGTAACGGAGGATATGAAGTCGACTCTTTGACGTTCTGCGTCTTGTCCACGTGTTTTGGTGGAAAAGGTCGGAAGAATGCGCATGAGGTCCTTCTCATATTCTACTCCAATTGCTTTCATGTGGAAAGAGTGGTAAGCATTGCCGCCCGTTTCAACAACTCTAGCAAAAATGCCTTCCTCGTTGAATCTTTCTTTCAAGGCCAAAATTTGAGAGATATCTCCACTCAGCGTGACACTCTCTAAGGAGTTATGACACGCAATTGCAATAGAGTCAAAAGCCTCGAGGAAAGATTGAATAGCACTAGCACCTAGGCCCACGGCTAGCATCGAGCCGTCCATCGAATTGTGAGAGACTGATTGGCCCCTGCTAAAAGCTATGATGATTGCTTCGGCTGCGGTAATTAGGCCAGATGCATATGCGGCTGCGATCTCGCCTGTTTGAAATTAGTTATCTCAGTCAATTGGGGAACTTGATAGGATCCTGTATACCAGAGGAATGCCCTACGGCTGCGGACGGTTTGATATTCCAGGAATCAAGCAAATCTACCAGTGCAACCTGCACCGCGGTGACTAGTGGTTGTGATAGTTCAGCTTGATATACCTTGCTGGATGCCGGCGGCGCCTGCAGAAGTGCTTCTCCATGTCAGAAAATTTACACACAGCATGATTAGCATATCCACACACACCTTCAAGTTTCCAAGTGGGTGGGTCTGGAAGTTGCTCAAGGACTTGGTCCATGCGTCGGATGGATCTCAAGTACGGTGGAAAGCTTTCCATCAATTCGGCTCCCATCCTAGGCCACTGGGCGCCTTGTCCTGAGGACCGTCAGTCGAAAAGTGCAAGAAATTTGAGTTGCTATTACCAGTGAAAACATATCCCAATTTCAGTTCTTTAGAGCCGTAAACCTTGTGAATTTCAATGCTATTTGAACTCAACTCCTTATCACCCTCCGCTATAACAAACGCACGGGTCGAGAAGTTCGATCTTCGACAGCCTAGAGTGTATGAGAGGTCTATTATGTCCCAACCAGTAACATCGCGACATAGAGCATCTATATTCCTGCGAAGGGTTGTTTCATTGTGGGCTGAGAACGGCAACAAAAATAATCGGCGAAAGGAAGAAGGTTCTCCAGCACGAAATACGTATCTCGTTTCTTTATCCGTAGTGGTTTTAGCCTTGGCTCCTGCACAGCCCGGAGCCAGTGAGTCGGGGTTTTCCAGGATGGTATGTGCATTGGCTCCGCCGTATCCGAAAGAATTAACGCTCGCTCGGCGGATAGTACCATACGGCCAAACAGTGCTTTCCTGGACGACTTTCAAGCGGCCATCTCTTAAATCCACTAGGCAGCAATTAGCTCTTTGAAAGCGTGTAAAAGTCTCAGACCAACCGACCGTTCGGATTAATACTTTGCACACGACGATTTGGTGGAATGATGCCGTGCTCAAGCGCAAGAACAGTCTTCATGATACCTGCAATCCCGCTAGAAGGTTCGCAATGACCCATGTTAGACTTGATCTGTTGCATTTATTAGCTCATTTGTTATTAAAAGGACAAGAAGGTAATTTCTTCTACTGCTCAATGGTTTAAAACCGTAGAGTTTTACATAATATGAGTGTAGTACTCACAGATCCTATTAGTAATGGGTTATCAATCGACCGGCCTTCAGTAAACACTCGAGCAACGGCTTCAACCTCCAAAGGATCTCCGACTGGGGTTCCAGTCCCGTGACACTCGAAGTAGGCTGTGAGTGCTGGGTCAAGGCCACTCCGCGTATATGCTGTCCTCATAACAGCCTCCTGCCCGGCTGGGTCTGGATGAGCAATTCCACTAGTTCGACCATTCCTATGACTGGGTTAGTCGCCGATGCCAATAATAACGGGGGAAACTCACGCGTTGATTGCTGTTGATCTGATGATGGCTCTAATGGGGTCTTTGTCTGTCATAGCTTGCCTTAGACTTTTGATGTATAACGCGGCAACTCCATCAGCCCTAGCATATCCGTCGGCGGCAGCATCAAATGTATGGCACTTCGAGCTTTTCGACACAGCTCCGAGTGCAGAGGTAAATACTTGGGCTTCGGGGGATAGAATCAAATTGGAGCCTGCAACAACAGCTGCGGGTATCTCTCCAGCTCGTATCGCAGAGCATGCTAGATGGAGCGCATACATTGAACTGGAGCAGGCGGTATCTAGCGTCAAACTAGGGCCTCGCAGGTTGAATACGTAGCTAATCCGATTAGAAAGGATTGCTATACCCCCACCGGTACTGCAATAGGGCTGGGGGAACTCTAGGTCACGAAACTGCATAAGTTGATGGTCAAAGTTAAAATTTCCGACATAACAGCCGGTGTCCGACCCGGAGAGCTTGTCAAGAGGTAGACCCGCCGATTCAAAGCATTCGTAAACAACTTCGAGTAGTTTCCGCTGAGCGGGATCAAGGCTCATGGTTTCTTGCGGGTTGATCCCAAAGAAAGTGGGATCAAATTTGCGAGGATCGTCCTTAAGAAAACAGCCTCCACGAGAGTAGAACGCCCCAGGATGATTCGAATCCGGGTGGTACCATGAGTCGACGTTGATACGATCAGCTGGGAACTCGCCATATGAGTCTTTTCCACTAATTAAAAATTCCCAAAGAGCCTTGTCAGAGTCAACATCTTTTTTGCTTTCTGCATCACCAGGCCAACGGCACCCTAAATTTGCGCGTTAGATAAGAAGATACCATGTAAGTGGCACTCACCCATCCCTATGATCGCAACATCGCCGCTGAGCTCGTCATGCTGTGGAGGCAAATTGGGCTGTGGAAAGTAAGAGGCGACAGAGTCTGTCAATGGTGATTCGTTGTCAGGGAAAGGGTATTCCTCTACAGGTGAGAATACGTCCGGCAGTGGTGTTGATGTTTCACTTGTGGCCATCCTTACCTTGAACAGGTCAGCGCAACGGAATGTTGGGTCTCAGATTTTACCGTGGCGACTCTATACTAAAGAGAGATGTAAACGAAGAAATGTTGAGCTTTCCAGATATATCTTTCCCATGACCCGACTTGAAACGCATTCTAAGAATGCAACAGGCACCTTGGCATCTCTCACTTCCGCTTTTCCGTATCGGACGCTTGAACGGGGATCTGGTTGCCGCGGCATCCTCTATTCAGTGTATGATAGTTGTCTCTACCTTGACTGGGTGATTTATCTAGTAAACGTACTATTACAAAATTAGTAAGCGCTAATGTGGGATACTTTTGAGCTTAGCATGTCATGCTCTAGACTCACTATAAAGTATGCAGCGACACTAAGCGCTTCGCATAATTTCCAGAGGTTGGCTAGGCCGCTTAAGTTCTTCAGCGGCCTGCATTGCATCAGATACACGGGAAAGGGGCAACCATTATCATGACGCCTAACTGACATGATGGAGACACATGGATCCTGTATTCAAAGTTTAGCTGGTCAATTGCAATTCTGAGAGTTTTACTAATCGCTAGAGTGACGGTAGACAGTTTGAAAGACTATTGTTTGGGCGGTAGACAGATGCTTGATATGTATAGCAGATCTAGAAAAGATGAGATCGAAAAGCGATTTACCGACACATCCACAGAGCACTGGCAAGATACATCGACTAGTCTTACAGCTTACTCCTTGAATAGGGCCTGTGCCGCCAAGCAGATAAACTGAAAAGGCTAACTTCCGTACTCCGGAACAACTGCACGTGTGAGATTTAGGCAAAATAGAGATGTCGAAGACCTGCAATTTGGAGTATCTCTAGCTGCAGTAGTACGGGTACGTAGGAAGCCAAGGAGCATACGCAAGGAATCATATTGACACTATAAGCCGATGAATCCTAGCATTGCGGAGGCTCGTACAGAAATGGCCCCTGACAACGGGAAGCCAGCAAGAATTCGACCCTAGAATCAACGCAGGCTAAGCAAAGAAGCTAAAAGAACAGGGTATTAGATAGCGGTAAGTGGGGACTGGTCTGTAAATTCTGTTCTCAAGGGTTATCGAGTGACGGCAATCCCGACGCCCAGTACGAGCTACCGCGAAGGACATGGCGGACGAGCATGCCCTGGTAACCCAGCTAGCGCTATCAAAAGGTCATGCGGCAATTATCACATGATTCACACTCCACCAATGGAAAGAAGCTGGATTTCTCTAACAGTCATGTGTTCGTAGCACCGTCGAAGTTGAAGCCGAAGGGTGAGTGACTTTGGCTGGCGAAGCAAGAGCGAAGCGAAAGTGAAGCAGCGAGTTTCCTCCACGGATAGTCGGCCAGGCAATGCATTAGGAATCATGAACGTTGGTATATGCAACTCGGCAGTCCCTGCACTATTTAGCACCATTTGGCTTCGGCAGTGTCACAGACCTGGGTAGCGTAACAGCTTGCATTAAGCACCAGCTAGCTAAAACGAGGACTGTGCATTTAACTCATATAACAGATTTAGTTTGCTACAGTGCAGCGGAGGTAGTCGGTGGTTAGCGTTGCAGATGTAGGTTGTAGGTTGTGGAGCAGATAAGAGGGGTCGGAAGGTCGATAACGGGTAATAATAGTGAGAGTCATGTGACCTCGTGAATCCCATGGGACGGCTGACGGACATCTACGAGGCCGATGAGAGCCAGCTGATAATAGATATCCCAGTATTCAATGTTCTCCACCATGTTCTCCACCATTTTCCCCACCATCATTTTCTCCGCCTTCGCTATAACAAGCTTACGGTCCATGTCTGCCGCCCAACACCCCTCCTCTTTGTCCATGCTGCTGACGCCATGCCGCCAACGCAGCCGATTGTCTAGACGCTGACATGCATATGCAGCTTGCATCTGAGTGTTTCGAACTTCTCCTCCCCGGACTACCTATCTCATCCCAAGTTTATTACCAAATTTGTCCATCCGGCTGTCACCAGTGCGGATTAGGGAAATGGCCGTACACCTACCGTATATCTTCAATGTGGAGGCCCGCTCTCACAGCTATGATTTAGCCCTCATAAGGTCCTATTGCATAGTTGCTGGCTTAAGGGCGAAAAAGACGCCATGGAGTACGCCAATGACAAAGATTTCTATCCTGCCCCATTCCCTTCTTCAGGGCTTCAGACCTTCGACCTTCAACGCATCTCCCTTGCCAAGTTACTCAATGGTGACCCACAGGAAGGCAAACGCGTCTTTAACATTGGCTCCAATGACGGCTTCTTCTATCTCGATTTGACAACCCACGCCAAAGGCTTGCAGATCCTGGAACTCGCCCACAAAATGCACCATATTGGGAAAGGAGTTATGGAAAATACTCCTTTGGAAGAAAAACGCACCTTCCCTATTCGTCCAGCCTACGTTGGCCTTCTCGATACTGGGTAATAATCGCTTACACCGCTCATAACTATTACATTGACAACCTTCAGATACAAGGCCCTTTGCATTGATAAGGATGGAAATCCTGACAGGCTTGAGATGTTCAATGTTAGCCTCCCGCGTCCCCCGTAATATTCAACCTGTTAGTACGCTAAACATAACATTCACAGATCTCACAGGCCGGCCTCTTTGCTGGCAACGAGGACTATAAACTACCTCCCTGGCTTGCTTCCCATGAAACAATTTTCCGAACCATGATTCGTGAATCAAATAATATTCACAACACAATCCTTGCCATCCTTGAACCCCAATTACAAATCCCTACGGGCTCCCTGACTTCTCTTCATCGTTTAACCTCACCATCAGGTGCCTGGCTGCGTGTTCTCCACTATCCAGCTACGGCTGATGGCAAACCACTTCCTAACCCGCCTACCCCTCCTCACAAAGATGCCGTTTCCCTCGCCATGCTGTTCGCCTGGCAGGGCGGTCTGCAGATTACCCCAGCCAACAACCCCAACATTGCTGACCACGAGGAAGAGGACCCAAAGGACTGGTATTGGGTTGCTCCCCAGCCGGGCTGTGCTCTCATAAACTTCGGCGACGCCATGAGTGTGTTGACAAACAACGTGATCAAGGCTGGAAAGCACCGTGTTTGCTCGCCACCTGGGGAACAATGCAAATACTCACGTATCTCCGTGCTAACATCAGCCCGACCAGCTGAGACCACAATGATGAGGCCCTTTAAGAGCCCCGTAATCCCCCAACCAGCTGGCAATGATGATGCCTTGACCGCATTGCAGTGGGGAATGGAAAAGGTGAGGAAGACGCTCGCGAATGTGCAGAGAGGTAATGAGAAAGCAGCGGCAGAGCAGATTGCTAAGGAGAAAGAAGCAGCTGCTAGACCCCAATTACTGGTGGCCTCGGCTTAAAAAATTCGTACATAGACTGGCCTCGCATTAGAAATACATCCTGGGCTATATTTGCGACACTGTTGGCAGTCGCCTTACCAAATATAACTGTAAAATTCCTAATAATGGGCGCAAAAGAGCCTGCTGGTACTTGGTGCACGAAGTGGATTTCATGTTGGATTCATTTCACATCAATCTAAATGGATTATTGATCTCTCTGGATTCAAGCAGAGCTACAAAAGGTGGCGCATTTTGCATAGGTCGAGGAGAATCGAGCCTCCTAGCAGAGGGTTTTTATGGGGCATCGCATGTCAGGTCATGAACAGACTTGCTAATAAGCAAGCTCGGCTTGATAGCTTGCTTATTAGCAAGTCTGGTTATGAAGTCACGACAAGTGGCTGCCTAAACATATCGTTCATACCAGGGCATAAATGAAGTTGGAGGTTTCGGTATTAGATAGAGGGAGGAAGATAAAGACAAGGAG
>KV749051.1:0-22601 GCA_001692915.1 Glonium stellatum | reverse complement strand
CGGCGGCGGGGTGGTGCGGGAGGGGGCCGTTTTGGTGCGGGGCGGGGTTTATGCGGGGATGGCGGAGCGTTATGTGCGGTTGGGTTTTTGGAGGAGGTGAGTTGGTAGTGGGCGAGCACTTCGGCCTTGACGTCTTCGGGGAGGGCGGCGAGGATTTCCGGGTCCAGTTGCGATTGGGCGGGTAGTGCTGTGAGGGGGAATAGTGGAGCTTTGGGGTGGGTCTTGCTGCTTCGTTGTTGTTGTTGTCCCGTGGTGGTGGGGGATGGTGATTTTACTCGACCGTTCTTTGTTAGCTTGGCTCTGATGGACTCGGGGAGCTCGGCGAGGACGCTGGGGTCTACTTGGGTTGGGATGATGAATTGCGTTCCGAGCGTGTTCAGCGGCTTTTTGCTAGGGCTGTTTTGGTTCAGTCTCTCCGCTCCAAAGGCTATGTGATCAGGCCCAGCCCGTGGCTTCTTTGGTGTCTGGACATCATCTTGGATGGGGTCATCCATTCTTTGGTTAGATTTGCTTGGTTCGCCAATCTTGAACTGCAGTCGTCGTTGGCTGCTCTCCGCTTGTCCATCCGTGGCGGATTTTATAGGTTCGAGTCTCGTCATCTGAACCCCAATACCCCTCAGTTCACCAGGCGAAAACCCATATCCCTTAAGAATGGATATCGCTTCTTTAGTGAGAACTTCCTTCGCATTTGTGGCAACTCCGAACACGGAACTCTTGTTGTATGTATCGCATTTACCATGACCAAGGTGTTTCGGAGGATCCAAGGGTGCATCGGCCGCACGCCTCATGATTTTCATCGTGAGTTGACGACCTTTAACCTTCTCTTTCAGCAGGCGTTTGCTTAGCTCGTCACATAGACTACCCACGAATTCATCAGCTTGCTCTTGGTTCTCGAAGCGGACTCCCCAGTTGACCTCAGCTGAAACAGATTTGCGAATCACTTGTTCTCCAACTTCGGCGCGGTCAATGCCTCTAGAGTATTCCCAAAGCTTCTCCCCAGTTTTAGGCCCCAGAACCTGAGTGAGCCTCTCTTTAGAGAACTCGCGGATGTCTCGGACGAGCTTAATACCAAGCTCTTCAAGCTTTCCGCCAATGCTGTATGCCACACCTGGAAGACCTTGTACTTCCAGTTTGCCGATGAATTCAAGGATCTCCTCCGGTTTGATCTGATATTGGCCGGCAGGCTTGGCCTTCCGAAGAGCGACCTTGGCAAGCAGGATATTTCCGCCGATGCCTACAGAAACATTGCAGCCCGTTTTAGCCTTGACTTCATCCCTTAGTGCCTGTGCGATCTCGTCTGCTTTAGCTTGCTCTCGGTATATGCTACCCTCGCTAACTTTCTTGCCGTCTGAGCCACCGACGGCAGCACAAGTTGCGGATACATCGATGAGTGCTTCATCTATGCTTACGCTCTGCACGATGCCTTCTGTAGCAAGAATAGCATCATAGAAAGCTCTGCTGGCTTCCTCGTAAGCTGGAAAATCATACGGAAGGATTTTTAGATCGGGACAAAGTTCTTGCGCTCGTTTCATCCACATCCCATTCCTTATGCCGAATTTCCGCGCAGGATAGTTACAACTAGCAATCTCTGAGCCACTTCCTCCTCCATGAGCGACAACAGCTGGCTTATCTTTCCATTGCGGGTGCTTTTTGAGGGATACGGCGGCGAAGAAACTATCGAAATCTACATGAAGAATGTATCTTCTTGCTCC
Source organism: Glonium stellatum (assembly GCA_001692915.1). Lineage (NCBI taxonomy): Eukaryota > Fungi > Ascomycota > Dothideomycetes > Gloniales > Gloniaceae > Glonium > Glonium stellatum. The sequence goes on along the minus strand of KV749051.1, from coordinate 20,889 downwards.
TGGAGGCCGCTTCAGCTTCGCCTTTTGAGACGAAGACTTTTCCGCTGCTAGGGCCTGCAGTTGGGACTTCAAATCCGCTTTCCAAGTGGACAAATGATGGAGCCGTGACTCGCGGTAGTATTGCTCTAGAAACCCAGGATCTACAACCGTCGATTTCCGGATTTTGGGGTCGGCAAGTAATATCGCATTGTGCTCTTCTGCGGTCATTTTGCCCTTTTTAGAGGGAGTCTCGGTGTTACTGTCAGGTGATGGTCTCTTAACTCCCCGAACTTCCGTTTCATCTGTGTCTGTAACGTTCCCTTGAATCATTCCATGACTATCTTTCAGATCTTCAAGTAAGGAGACTCGTGGAGGCCCAAGCGATGGACTTGTTTTAGGAGGGGTAGCAAGCTCACTTATATCAACAGGATTGTCTTCCTCCGTGTCCATATCAGCGTAATCTTCAATATCGACATCAGATTCTGGTTGATGCGATGGAGGAAGACCAACATGTTCATCCTCGTCCGGGGTTGGTGGGCGTTTTCGCAGAAAAGGAGACAGTGAAGAACCATTCAAAGTAGTCTCTCCACTCTTAAGTTGATTTGTGTACCAGCTAGAATCCGTTTGATCCCGATATCCTCTGGTCTGGACATTTGCCTGACTGATAACTTTGCCATTATCGAATCCGAGAATTTTCTGGCCGACACCTTCGTCGACCACCCGGAAATCAGTCCATGGCAATAATTTTCCGGCTTTTACGCTCTCTACAACCCATGCTGGCTTGACAATTCGGTATCTTTTGAACTCAGCAGCTTTCTTCAATGTAAGATTACTGGCTATGATATGCGTGACCATAGTCTTGCCGTCCAGATACTGCATGAAACCCCCTCCATAGGTGACAACGAGCTTATGCAAATCACTGAGAGAAGGCTGAGTATAGCCATTAACATGCGCGACAACCCCGCGAAAGATTGCAGGCTTGTCCCCACTTTGGGAGCGCAAATCTGCATCGAGGTTCTGGAGCTTGACCTTTTTGCGTCTAAAGTATTCTGAAAAGCCGCCGAACTTGGAACCTTCATATTCTTCGCCTTCTTCATCCTCGAAGGTATCTGCCATAACTGTAAGCATAGCGCATCTGGAAGCATTGTGGGCGCATCACGCACGGTTCTCGATGCGCTTCCGCACCGCGTTCGAATTGCTCTCCCACTTCGAGCCCATAATGCTGTAAGGATGCAAGTGAGAGAAACATGGACGGGCCTAGTAACTCTAGTAAAGGCGTGAGCATAACGTGGAGAGGAGAGTCCAGGGTGGACATTTGACAGCGCGCTGGAGGTAACGCGGGAGGGTCAAAGTGGCGCTGCAAACCGTTCGCTTGACGCTTGACGCTTGACGCGTTCTCGAAGCGGGACGTCACCCGAATTTGTGCCAGCCACTTAGCAAGGCGGTGAAGAAAATTGGCGCCAAGATGCCAAGATTTCGGACGGAAAAAGTGGTCGGGGTCTACCTACGAACTTTTTGCTCTTGAGCTGCCCTCCAACCCGACCTTCGCTTTCTGCTGCCGCCCTCTTCATTACAGGGACGTCTATCTGCTCGGTGCACTCAGCCCTCTGTACTCTCTATTCACTGTACAGAGACCTATCCTTCGAGTAAATTCTATCTCCCATTAAATATATCCCCATTCAACCTACCAAAATGTCCACAATGCTTCCTGTCGCCGTTTATGGCCTGGAGGTCCCAGCAGGCGACATGCCAATTCCTGCTGTCCCCGATTTCCCTGCGACTGTGAGTATTCCTTATCGTCTGACAACTAACCCACCTCTCCTAAACATTTTCTTCGATGCTTGCATGCGAAGAATTCTCTTCTCCAAAATTTCACTTCCCATACCATGGTACTTCCTGGTCCAAGTAGCTAACTAATCATCTGAAGTTTCGCGTCACCATGGCAGCGATTGACCCAAGCGCACCTCCTCGACTCGACTCACATCCAGAAGGCGCCGCCCCTCGTGCTACACTAAAGCTCATTCGTGAGCCCATTGACGATGATGACGAGTCCGACGATGACTACGACGACGACGTTGATGCAGTCCGAGCCCGTCTTGGTGACGCACTCTCCGAGGAGGAAGACGAGGATGAAGAATCTGAAGACGACGAGGACAGCGATGAGGAAAAGAATGGTGGTCCTAGCGATCCTGCTAGGACCAAGCAAGCACGGAAAGAGGCCGCTATGCGCCAGATAAAAAAAATGATCGACGATGAGGATATGGACCTTGACGACGCCCCCAACGGCGTCAACGGCACGAAGAGCAACAAAGGGAAGGGCAAAGCCACTGATCTTGACGAAGAGAGCAGTGACGATGAAGACCTGGAGGGAGAAATGGAGGAATTCGTAATTTGCACATTGGACACCGAAAAGGTACAACTCGTTCCTTGGCATTTTAACTAAGGCCTTCTTTTTTACTAATCTTCTTGCAGAACTTCCAACAGCCCCTTGACATTACCGTTGGCGAGAATGAGCGGGTGTACTTCAAAGTTAGTGGCACGCACAACATCTTTCTTACCGGCAATTATGTCCTCCCTCCAGACCATGACCATGATGATGAGGATTATGACTCCGAGGAAGACATGGACTACGACCTCTCTCCGGATGAGGATGAGCTTGATGATGAAGATGACGAGGAAGATATCCTGGATGGTCTGCAAGATCCCAGAATCACTGAAGTCGGCACTGATGACGAAGAAGAGGCTCCCAAGCTCGTTAAGGCGGACAAGAAAAAGGGCAAAAACAAGCGCCCTGCTGAAGAATCTGATGATGAGGATCAAGCTAACACCTTGGATGACATGATCAGCAAGTCTCTGAAGCCTGCTGAGGCAACTACCAATGGCGAGCAAAAACTAAGCAAGAAACAACTCAAGAAGCTTAAGAAAAACGATGGCGAAGCCGTCACTACTGCTGAAGATGCCTCTGCTAAGAAGGAGAAAAAAGATCAGAAGGAACCCCAAACCAGCGGGAAAACTGACAAGAAGGTCCAATTTGCAAAGAACCTCGAGCAAGGTCCTACTGGCTCGCCCAAGGTAGATGTAAAGAAGGATGCTAGCAAGAAGGAAGAGAGCCCCAAGACCGGCCTGGGTGTTAAGGTCGTCAGCGGCGTTACCGTTGATGATAAAAAACTCGGCAAAGGACCAGCTGCGAAGAAAGGCGACAGAATTGGGATGCGCTATATTGGAAAACTCACAAACGGCAAAGTTTTTGACTGTAAGTCGTTATCCTTTCGCGTAGTGCACCACATAAACTAACTCCACCTATAGCAAATAAAAAGGGCAAGCCATTCAGCTTCAAGCTTGGCGTTGGCGAAGTCATTAAAGGCTGGGATATTGGTGTTGCCGGGATGACCGTTGGCGGCGAGCGTCGCATCACCATCCCAGCTAAGTTGGCGTATGGTAGCAAGGCGTTGCCCGGCATACCCGCGAACTCGGACCTCGTCTTTGACATCAAGATGATGTCGATTAATTAGACCTTCTCATCCATCCCTTGACATAAAGCACACGCACACCTGACTCTACCCTCCACTGTACAACCACTGCTGTCTCCACTCCTGCGCTGAACTGGCTCGCGCGGGCCCTCAACTCGCATGTCGCAGCGATCTTGAGTCAGGCCTGGCCCGCGCCCATCCGCGCCTTTTCCATCTCTTTCCTTGCTTCGTCTGCTCCTCACTGCATTGCGTCTCGAGATATCCGACTTGCATAAACTGGGTCTATTTTGCGTTTGCTTTCAAACCACCGCCCCCCACGGTTAGATTTGTGCAGGGAGGAAGGATTTCTCGCCGTTCATGTTTCACGGCTTTTTTTATCTCTTGGTAACCGTTAATTATTTCTGTGCTGCTCCTAATTGTGTTGACGCCTTTGGTTGGGGTAAATGGGCGAGTGGCGATGCGCGCGCCAAGGGGCGATGGAGAGAGTTCTCATACAAAAAGTTGGTGGAGTTTCTGGAAGGGATTCAGGGTCTCAGGTAGTGAAATATAAGAATTGTTATAAAATCCAAAGTCTTCTTTGAGTGAAGTGGTGGGAGTGGTGGGAGTAGCATTCGCTAAACTGCTAGACTAACCTAGTCAATTGAGGTAACCCGATAGTGCATGACACTTAAACACTGTTCACCGACTATTGACGGAATTAGACATTGCAGAAATTATAATGTTAGAAATTGTATCTTTAAACTAATCAAGCAATTGAAACTTGATCTTGACTACCGAAAATTGACATATACCTGGGTATGATAACACCAGAACTTCGAATAGCGCCACACCATGAATGCCAGGCCATAAATATTAGCACAAGACATGCAAAAGCAAGCAGACAAATATAGCGGACAAAACGAGTGAGAATTCCACCATGCAGAGCAGAGCAAGAAGTTAATACGTTCAAACATCTCTGCCTAGCGGATCAGGTCGAATTGAATGTGATCAGACATCCATACCCATAAATATCCAAGAATCGCTAGTGATTTCGTCTGTATGTGTCCATTCAGCGAGTGTTGTGAGTCCGAAGCCAACCCAGCCCAGATCTCTCGTAAGCGCTTTCATTTCGGTGGGATTGGTGTTGCGGTCAAGACAGACGATGAGGCGCGAGCAGGAGAAGAAAGGAAGGTCGCAGAGTTCGAGGAGGGCCATTAAGCTATGCCATAAAGGTCAGTACTGGAAAGCCAATCGCTTAGCAAAAGAAATGGAGAATATACCCAGGCTTCAAATCGCTCCCAGTGACGCCGTCGTCAAAGAACACGAACATAGCCTTCTCTCCATCTTCTTTTTCCGCTACAAACCCCCTAAATCTTGCTCCACCTACGTAATCCCAAATCTCAACCCACTGTGTAACCAAGCCTCTCCTTTCGACAAAGCCGTCCACTTTAGGGGACGGCAAGCCGCGAATCCTCTCCTCATAGCCGGCCACGCTACCGCTGTCGCTGCTTTTCACATCGCAGCCGTAGTCGCTATGCCCTTGTAGTAGTTTTTGATCGTTTTGCACACCCGTCACAAGCGAGTCCTGAGAAGCCGAGTTCCCCTCACCCAGGAAAACAGCCCTCAGTGTCTCGCAGAAGAGCCTCTCACTCTCTTCCGTGATGGTGTATGCAGCCCCCCCTCTGCGCAAGCCGCGGCGGCCCAGGCTGATGCTGTTGTAGCCGCCCGAACCCTTGCTGCTGCCGTAGGCGCTGAGGGGGGGACTCAGCGGTGGTGATGGTATTCCCTACGTCCTTCGTCAGCCCTACGCTCTGGCCTCTTGTACAGGGCAAAGGGAGAGAGCCGAACGACTTACCGAGCTCACCTCAGGAACGCCAATCGACCCCGCCAGCCCCCGTAGTGGAGTAGTGGAAGCCTTGCAACGCCGTCGAGCAGGCATCGACGGCGTAGCAGCTGGCGCGGATGTTGGCCTGTGCACTGGAGTAGTTCATTTCGTGAGCGTAGGAATTACTACTACTACTAGAGTGGGAACTGGTGGTGATTCGTGCCATTTTTAGATTTTGCCACGATTGCGTTGGGAGGGTCGGTATCGATGTGGTTCGGACGGGTGACAGCAAGACGAATAATATGTAATTTGGTAGCTGAAAGCCGAGTTGTAGAGCTGGAATCAGAGTGTGCAGGTGTCTCTTGTTGGTGATAGCCGTTTGTGATGTAAAAGTGTAAGGGTTCAGCTGAGGGGAGTCAGGGCAGGGAAGGTGTTTGTGCCGTGTCTTGGCTCTCGGCTCAAGTTCGGTGTGAGGTGGCATGACGATCTGCATATTTCTCGTCGAGGCCAGATCCTTCTATCACTTCTAACCTGTATATCACACTTGCTTACAGGCAGAGCAGACCGAATCGGCCTGTCCAGCCCTCCAAACACCTGAGCCGAACTGATTAAGTGGTATTCAGCATTACCGGGGCCGTCTCCACTTGCCAGAAACCCTTTAACCGACTTTAGGGCCACCAAGGTAATCCTGGTGGCCTGAATACTCAACCGCAGTGCCAATCACCAACATGGCCAGAGGATGCAAGCCTCCTCTTTACTAGAACTAGCTTCGACCTCGGTTTCTATCTACTCCACTCCTTTCCTTTCTAGAAACACCTATCTCTATTCTATCATAACAATTTCAATCTTTCTATCTCTACTTATACTACTAGCTACATGAGTTAGCCAATATGCATATTACCTTGCTGTCAATTACAACAGTGCTCGTAAATCTAGATTCGTCATCATTGCTCATTTCGTCAATCAGTTAAATCCCATCTGGATTCCACCGAAGAGTATGTCCTCGCCTACTTCGAGCGTCCACCATTCGACTCTAGAAATTTCACTTGTTTCTGCCAACACGATTCGAGCTACATAATCGATATTGCGCTCACGTTGGGTTCGGAGACGCCATCATGACTGTCTTGCCTAAGCAGAGATGGCTTATCTTATGTAATGAGGACGCGGCTCTGGACATGTTGCAGCGCAGGAAAGAGTCCGAGTGACCGCTTGAGACGTTTCGAAATGCTTAATCTATTTGGGGAAAACGTCTCAGCTGTAAAAAGTCAGGGCTGGCAGCATTAACGCAAGATCGCATTAATAAATAAAAATGCACTGGTCTAGGCTAAGCCGCTCCGACGGGGTGCCGAAATACTCGCATCCCAGGAGTCGCAGGGCTCATAAAAGGTTGCCACGACTACTATTGACGATCTAAAGATCTCCACATTGCATGCTCTGTCCAGTACAAGTTTTGGGGAATCCAATACTTTCAAGGGCACTAGCAATGAGGACAAGGATAGCCAGGTTTCAAAATACCGAGATTCGCCATCTCAAGTTCTAGATCATATCCTCCTAATTATGAATTTTGGTCCTGGACTGTTGATCGTGCGGCGGATACCGAAGGCATGGGCTCGCCAAACCACAACTATTCCACATTACTACCCATAATTGAACGCGTTCCGGCAGAGCGGACAGCTGGAAGCATTGCTCGTCTTGAACCACTTAAACAAGCAGCTCGAATGGAACAGGTTCTTGCACGTGCTGCACCGCTTGCTAGGCAGTTGCTTGTCGGCGCTGATGATAGAGTAGCAAATAGCGCACTCAGTTTGGCCTTTCAAGGCGCCAACGACATTGCGGCGCCAGGCGATGAGGCCGTCGACCAAGTTACCGTTCTAGGGGTCACATCAGCGCCTTAGTTCTTCGAAAATATGCGTAGTATATATGCATATAGAAGATTTCTAGGACATGAAGACGTAACGAGTGAGGTTAAGACATACCGAGAAGGTAATGACACCCTGCGTATTGATGACCCAGTTCCGCCACTTCTTCTCGTCCACAGCAACACGGTTCACGCCCTCGACAGAAGCCTGTTGTAGGGGGTATGCCCCAGGGAGGCGGATCATGATCCGCATGGTCTGCTCTTCCACTTCATACGCAGCGGTAACTTCACGCGCGCGCTGTGAGACCTTTACTTGGAGCGCTTCGGACTCGTCGGATGCGTCTTGCGATTTCGCCCATTCACTCACACTGGTGAGGGCGTCCGAAATGACATGAGGCGAGATCTGCAGTGCAATAAGTTCTAGTGGGTAGAGGTTAGTGAGACATAGGTGATACTTACAAATCTCTCTGTCCAAGTCTCGACTGCGAGCACTTTTTGACGGGATTTGCAGTCGATCCACCAGGATTTGACGAGCGAGGGAATATGCTTGAGGCAAAGGTAGTAGAGATGCGTTAGGAGCCACTGTGTTTCCTTCTCAGGGGGCTCCGTATTTGGAATATATGTCGTAACGTCCAACCTTGATACGTCCACTGGCTTGCCACGATCATGTCCGAGGAAGTCGAACATAAATTCGAGTAACCTAGTAAGATAGTCTCCTTCTTTGATATGTTCAATATAATCCGTTTTTACTTTATATGACTAACGAGCTAGTTAGTCAATGCCTAACTTGAAGCGTAGCTTAATATCCATACCGAATACTGAAGGTGATCAAAAACGAGAATCCAACTCAATAAGTAGCCGCGTAGTGGCAAAGGCATATTACGCTCAAAGCTAGCATCCGCTAGCGCTGTCATTGTAGGTGCATCTAGGATAAGTGAGAGTAACTCTTCAGGCAATCGAGCTGTTGCATTATCAAGAGCAGCTTCAACGGATACTTGTTCTTGAGCTTCTGGTATCCTTTTACGGAGGATATCAAAAGCAGTTTGCTGAACCGGTATGGATTCAACATAGAGCAATGGAAATAGCTAGATAGCTATCAGTTACTACGCTCTTAATAAACCGGTTTTAGTAGAATACCATCATACCTCTTCTGGCTCTTCCATATGTTGAAGTGGCATTTTGGAAATTTGTCTTGCCAAGAGTTCATTGACAATCTTCAGCGGTTGGTGGAATTCGTCGGGAAAGTCTTTGACTGTCAGCCAGTGGTCTACAAAATCGCTAGGAAAAGCCACTTACGCTGAGAGCGCTTCAAGAGAGTGATTAAACCCGTTGCTACTTCATTTTCCGAGCCTTTCCAAGCATCTAAAAGGTCATCATTGGGGTCCTCATCTTTCGTAAGCGTTCTCAGCACAGAATATAGCTTTAGTGACGCGTATGTGAGGGGTATAGGACTACTGTTGGTAAGCGTGGTATATTACAAAAATCAGCTTGTGAAATACTAGCTCACCTGTCCATTGCAAACTCATTCTCGCTGGGTCGTTGTTTCTTACTCCAGCTGGTAATTAGGTACTGCAATATCTCTGCCCAGTGAGAGCCATATATGTCCCCTATCAGAGGTAGCAGGACAACTATGGATCGACAGATTTCTGCTTGAGTCGGCAAATCAGTCGCATCATCTTGCAGCCACGGTATGACGTGTTTAATGAAAAATATCACACGTTGCTTTGCTATGTCTTCGGCTGCATTGTCTTGACCGTGGAGAATCAAATTCAACATCACTAGCTGTCGGAGCCCTGTAGAAGGAATCAGAGGCGAGACGGCAACTCGTTGCAGAAAAGACATAATGCATTCATACCTTCTTCTGGTCTCTTTTGGAGATCTAAGCCAGTCAAGTCCGCCACGAGCTCATTGCACATCCTTGCTGAAGATTTTGTGATTGATAGCGGCATCCTGTAACCCGCTAAGAACCCAGCAACAGAAAATACATCTAGAATATGTTAGCATAGGTCAAACTCAGAGATTTTAATATTCGCGTACCGTCGCTCTTGCGAAGACCTTTCAGGGTGGCCTGAATCTCTGTAGTTTTCTTACTGTTCCATCCATGCATCTCAACCAACTCTGCAACTAACGTACTAAAAGCTCGAGCATTATAGTATGCAGAAGCAGAAAGGCTTTGGGAACCGTTCCGCAATTCGTTCATTGCCACGTCTAGGAAAGAGTGGTTAGATTCTTCAGTATCTCCAACCCACCGGGCAGAATGCTCCCGTAACTGGTTTGTGATGAAACTCTGCGCATAAGAAACGAAAAGGAGCGCATCAGTCTCCACCTCCGGAGTGTACTCTGACCACATGTTATTTGAACCAGCCAGACCGAGATTGTCGTCAGCGAGTTGTACAGTAAGTGAAAGAAGACGAAATATCTTTCCTCGCATCTCATCCGATGTCAAATCAAAAATGTCGGTTTCCTTAACTATTTTGATAAGGTAATAAGCACTTCGGAAAGCTGCCGAATATCCTTCAGAATCTCGAGGAAAGCTCTTGCTGTAGGGTATGCGAGAAGGAGTTTGTTTGACAAGGTAAGTCGAACCTCCTAAAGGGTTTGTGATGGCGAGAGAAGGTCTTGGAGTAACATCCAGAAAGGGTGCCAGAGCTTGCTCCCAGGCTGATATGCTTGGAAGTAGCTGGGTAACCGTCTCAGATGAGGCTAGCTTGGATTCCTCTGCTTCCCATATTTTCTTAGATAGATTTACTAGAGTCTCGATGGAGATAGAATTTGGCGAAGCCTCCTTAAGACCACTTTGTATTACACCAAAAATAGACTGCTTTGATGCAGTATCACCAGAGTTTTGAGATAGAATGCCGTGAATTAAAACGTTAACACTGGATGCCTCCTGAGCGACGTGGTCCTCTGGAGACTCTATGAGGAAAAGCAAGCTACGAATGAGCTCTGAGCCCTCAGAGGTCGGAACAAAAGATCTTAGCGATGCGGGACTCTGTTTAACGACCTGATGCAGACCCTGAAGAGCATTTGGAGCATACTCTGCGATAGATAAAGACTGTGTCATACTAGCTAAAATCTCCTCCATGGTTTCTGCAGCAATAGCTATCGACGAGCGCTGGAGCATCTGACTGAGAAACGCCCAGTTGGAGCTGCCTTCGAGGGCGTAGTGGACATTCTTATTAATATAGCTTTGTAAATCGGAGTCGGATAAAGCTAGCTCAAAATTCGAAGGAATCCTTGGGGAGGCTAAAAGATGCTTGATGGCAACGGATTTCGTTGGAGAGTCAGGCGCCCCCAGGACTTCTCTTAGAGTTTTTCTCCAGGATTCTTCAAAAATTGGCGCGTCCTTGAACGTGTACAAAATTTCTGCAAGTTGAGAACAAGACGGTGACAGAAATAGCTTTGGGATATCGTGTTGGACGAAATCGAGGAGCTTATCTTTTGCCTCTTCGTTCGTAAGTACAATTTGATCACAAAGACGAAGGATTTCCGCCACAACTCCTGCTGCTCCGTAAGGCTTTCCATTCCTTATCTTCAGTACATTTAAAGCCTCCGTGATGATGAGAGTAGATGCGCGAGAGAATACAGAGCTGAACGAATTTGGGGCATGGTTAAGTAGAGCTTGCGCTTGTACAGCTGCAAACTTGCTTGAGTGCTGAACCAACGCTGTCTGGGACCTGTCGTACTCCTTAGACTGTTCTGGAGCGGAAGTTTTGATATCTTCAATCAGAGCTTCAGCGTAATTTGGCCATTCCTTTTCAATAATGGAAGGCATAATTCCAGATGTCATAGCTTTGGCGATTACTCCGGGACCTTGGGCACCAGGTACGGTCCACTGGGATTGTCCCGGATTTGGCCGTAAATATTGGGAAATCATAGGTAGTAACATTTCCCCCAATAACCTGAGCTGGTCTTGTTCTGAGAGAAGATTTGAGAGCATAATAGCTATATCAGAATACGCGCTGAATACCCTAGAAAGATTACCGCGAGGTTCGTCTTTTTTTGTTATCCCACTGTGCATTGCCCCAAGAAGCTCGATGGCGTCAACTTCCGTAGTCGGCAATACAGATTTCGGTATTCTTTCGAAGAGTTTAGCAATGTTGTCCCAGAATTCCAGTGGGCCACTTTGCGAGCCTCGTTTTAGGAATTGGCGGAGACGTTGAGAAGCGGACTTCTTGCTCTTGTAGTGCTCGGACCATACCGTAGGATGTGAAGTTGTTAAGGCTACTAAGGCTTCGGAATAATCATATGCAGATCCAGTTTGATCGGAATTTAAGCCATTAGACAGGTATGATCTACTGATTGTGCTCAGGTTCGCCGCCACAGCCTCTGCTCTGTGTCAGTATTTCGATGGACCTTAATGGTGCACACTGCCTGGTGCATGGGCTGGACGAATTATACAAAGGAACCGAAGGATGATGCGGAAGCTTTGGAATCTTACCTTGCTGTCTCAATATACATGTCTTAAGAAATCTATGGGTTGATCGTCTGACAGCAGCATCTTCATAAATTGCAAAGTTCCATAGTTTTTCAACACCCAAAAGTCCGCTATAAACTGTTTGTTGCTTCAAAATATCCTCGGGTGTCAAGTCCGCCAACAGACTCCCGATTACCGCTACGCATGCTGCTATGACCCTGCTGTATTTTGCCTCAGCATCATCAGGACTGACTGCCCGCTCATCACTAAGTGTCTGGGAACTCTCGTTGTCTATCACATTACGACAATACTCTAAGATTGGCTGCTGGTATGCTCTCCGGACATTCTGCAACTTTTCAGGAGTTGAGAAGATGTGTTGTAAGGATTCTTGTGTTGCCCTTGCCACTGACCGATCATTATCATAGAGGCCACAAAGCCATGGTCCAACGGCTCCGGGCATAAACTTAGCGATTCTCTTTCCGCAAGATACCGAAATCTGGCCATGGACGACTTGGACAAGTTGTCGCACTCTTCGAGAGCTATCTATAGATGTACGAGGAAAGATTTTGATCTAAAAGGAAACCTAAATTACTATTTGCAAGATATATACAACCAAGGAGGAGACCCACCCACGCCTCCAACACAGCCTCTTCTACTTGCCCAGTCAAGGAGGAAACGTACGTTTGTATATCCTCTAACGCTTTCGCCTTTGTTGTGCTGTCCTTCTTTGAGAGATTCTTGAAAGCTACGACTACATTTGGGTCGGAAATAGAGGAAAGGTCTGGGGGTTCTGTGACATAGGATAGCGGCGAAGATGTTGCCCCAAAAGCTGATGTCGAAGGTGAACCAAACGCTGATCCAAATACTCCAGAAGCAGCACGGCTGCTACTAGCTTGGGCTTTAATCTGACGCTTGCTCATGTTGGCTATTAGGCAGAGCGCGGATATTTGGAAAAATATTGAGACAAGGGAGCGAACGTGGGGTGCTGAGTGCAATTTGTGAGTGGCATTCGATGACGAACAGGCAGTGGCACCCTGCCTGCCAAGCTTTAATCCTTCCCGCGGTTTTCCCGCCGCTTTACCTCTTTAGCGATAGTCTTGATTGATCCAAACCCATCTTAAAGTCAACGGAGGCAACAACTCTATCACGGTCAACTTAAGAGGGCCGCCAAAGCACCAACCATAATCTAAAGATGAAGTTCAATATTGAGTGGGTTTAGGAGTACCACAAGCCGAAAAATAAAACTGATCATCGTGCAGTACTCTCCCGGTGCTTTTTCCGTACCCTAGGATATATCCAGAGCAATATGAGTACATGTGCGATCTCAAGCGCACTTTGGATGCCGGCGGGCACTGTGTTCTTGAGATGCCTTCAGGCACAGGTAAAACTGTGTCTCTCCTCTCGTTGATTGTGGCATATCAGCAGCATCATCCTGAGAAGCGAAAGTTGATCTACTGCTCGCGTACCATGTCTGAGATCGAAAAGGCTCTAGCAGAGTTGAAAGCGCTCATGAAATATCGGACCGAGCAGCTAGGGTATGAGGAAGAATTCCGCGGGCTAGGCTTGACAAGCCGGAAGAACTTGTGCCTGCACCCATCAGTGAAGCGAGAGAAGAGTGGTTCGGTAGTCGATGCGCGGTGTCGAAGCTTAACAGCTGGCTTTGTGAAGGAGAAGAAAGAGCGTGGCGAAGACGTCGAAGTGTGTGTTTATCATGATAACCTCGACCTTCTGGAGCCTCATAATCTCATACCACCTGGCGTTTGGACACTAGACGGACTACTGAAATATGGAGAACAGCAGAAACTGTGTCCGTATTTCACGGCCAGGAGAATGATGCCATTTTGTAACGTGATTATCTACTCGTATCACTACTTGCTTGATCCGAAAATTGCGGAACGAGTCTCGAAAGAGCTATCGAAAGACTGTATCGTCGTTTTCGACGAGGCCCATAATATCGACAACGTGTGCATTGAGTCACTCAGTATAGACTTGACCGAGGATTCACTACGAAAGGCTACCCGTGGAGTTAACAACCTTGATCGCAAAATTACAGAGATGAAGTCCACGGATGCGGAGAAGCTGCAAAACGAATATGCAAAGTTAGTAGAGGGCTTACGGGAAGCAGACGAAGCTCGGAATGAGGATGCATTTATGTCTAATCCAACCTTACCCGATGACCTCTTAAAGGAAGCAGTACCCGGAAATATCCGCAGAGCGGAGCATTTTGTGGCGTTCTTAAAACGCTTCATAGAATATCTCAAGGTAAAGCTATTGCTTCATGATAAAAACGCTTGCTGAATTGTCCCTTCAGACTCGAATGAAGGTATTACACGTAATATCAGAAACACCGCCCTCTTTCCTCAACCATCTCAAAGAACTTACATTCATTGAACGAAAACCGCTCCGCTTCTGTGCAGAACGTCTGACCTCTCTGGTCCGGACCCTCGAGCTTACGAACATTGAGGATTACCAGCCGCTCCAAGAAGTAGCAACATTTGCCACGCTCATTGCAACCTACGAAACTGGCTTTTTGCTTATCCTCGAGCCCTTCGAATCCGAAACAGCCACAGTACCCAATCCGATCCTACATTTCACATGCCTAGATGCCGCCATTGCCATCCAACCCGTCTTCGACCGGTTCAGCTCCGTTATTATTACTTCCGGTACCATGTCCCCTCTCGACATGTATCCAAAAATGCTGAACTTCGGCACTGTGATCCAAAAATCCTACACTATGACACTTGCCCGTAAATCTTTCTTACCCATGGTCGTAACTCGCGGCAGCGACCAAGGCGTGGTGAGTTCTGGCTTCCAAATCCGAAATGACCCTTCCGTCGTCCGTAACTACGGTAATCTACTCACCGAATTCTGCAAACTAACTCCCGATGGCGTCGTTGTTTTCTTCCCCTCTTACCTTTACATGGAGTCCATCATCTCCATGTGGCAAGGCATGGGGATCCTCGACGTGGTTTGGAAGTACAAACTCATTCTCGTCGAAACCCCAGATTCTCAAGAAACCTCCTTGGCCCTGGAAACGTACCGTACGGCTTGCAACAATGGACGTGGCGCAGTTCTTCTTTGCGTGGCGCGCGGTAAAGTCTCGGAAGGGATAGATTTTGATCATCATTATGGACGTACTGTGCTCTGTATCGGTGTGCCTTTCCAATACACAGAATCACGAATTCTAAAAGCCCGTCTGGAATTCCTCCGCGAAACGTACCGTATCAAAGAAAATGAATTTCTCTCCTTCGACGCTATGCGCCACGCCGCGCAATGCCTGGGGCGTGTACTACGTGGCAAAGATGACTACGGAATCATGGTGCTGGCGGACAAACGATTCCAAAAGAAGCGGTCACAGTTGCCCAAATGGATCCAACAGGCACTAGAAGATAGGTACTCAAGCCTAAGTGTTGATCAAGCTGCAGCTGCCGCAAAGGCTTTCTTAAGAGAAATGAGTGTGCCGTGGACGAGAGCGGAGCAAGAAGGGGTGAGTACGTGGGGTCCGGAGGACCTGGCGAGACATAAAGCGAAGATGGAGATAGAGGAGATTAGAAGGTTAGAGGAAGAGGCGATTAATGCAAATGGTGCAATAGGAGATGTGGTTATGGAAGACGAATTTGGAGGCGACGAATTTGACGATACGGTTTTGGCTGAGTTGGACGTATGAGGGCTCTCCCTTCATAGCGTGAATGTAGAGTAGTCTAATTTGTAAAACAAGAAAACAGCAACCATCATAATCATCTTCCACCATTCATCTCAGCGACCACCCGCCTGTGTCATGTGAAGCAGAGAGACTGAAGGCAAGTTCCTATTATAAGGCCGATAGACCTCGTAGTCCTTGGGGAAGGGCAACAGCTCGCGTATCTTAGATTAGCTTCATTTTACGCAGCATTGAGGAAGGCATCTAGGGGAAGGTAATTCATTTAATCTTACCGCACAATGTAAGCTATAGGTGGAAAAATTGAGATTTTTGAATACAAATATGTAGATAAAATTGATAAATCTATTAGAGCCTCTGATATTTAAGTAGATCCTAGTTCTAGAGGGCATGGCGAATTTCGGCGTCTGTCTCGTAACAATTAAAACAGAAACCCCGAGACCAGGAATCGCCATTATAAACATATTTATTCGCTCAAGTATTAAAACCCTCATCATTTCCTCAAAGATGATATACCACATACCTATGAACAACGCTCTGAAACTCCTTTTTATTTAGATCAGTGCCAAAACCAAAATCGAATTCCAGACATCTCTGCACCATTCTTTGATACGTAAGACCAAGCGGGTGGCCCGAGCCTTCAAGTTTCCGGACCTTTCCGATCAGGTTTTCAGCTTTCTCTTCGTAGAAGGCTTCAAGATGCTTGATGTATCTAAGCTCTAAGTGTGCAATCCTCAAGGAGAATAATGTGGGAAATGTTAATCTAAATGCACAACGCACGTAAGCTATGCTTTAAGGCAGAGTTTCGCGAAGTGCAGACCTTCAGCAGCATCAGAAGAGCACGACGCTGTTGAAAAGATCTCGCGCAGTTTTATATGAGGCTTGCTCACCGTAGAGTAATGGGGTGGTACTGGTTTGCGCACTATGTGGGATTATATAAGCATCTGCTTCTACTGATACTCTCCACTCTGCGATCAAAGGTGTATTGAGATCAGCATTACGATCCCGCAAGCGTGCCAGGCTAGCTTCATAGCTGTCTTTTTCGAAATGATATGACGGCCGAGTCTCCAAGTTGACGTCCGGCGCGTTTTGAACGATTCTACCTAGACCGAGGAATTGTTACTTTAGTTCTAAATAATGTTAAAACGAGACTGCAACTGGACGTGATAGGGCGTGTTGAGGGTTTGATTAGTGTGACAACTGATCTAAGGAATCTTAAGATAGGTCTTTACATTCCATTTATGCGTATATGTACAAACCTCTATGTAAACTCAGCTACCGATATTCCCCTTTCGCAGTGAACCTTGCGCAACCCATTGCTTTTCACCTAAAAAGTGGTCTAGTCCCGTCCGGCTCGGCTCGTATCCTGCGCCCTCATGAAGGCCTTTCGCAATATCCCTTGCGGCTCTCAGGCAATCGTTGACGCCCACTCCGTTATACGAATTACCTACCACTCTCAGCCTGCCGCCGAAAGAGTTGCGTAACTGGGAATGCGCCCTCTGTATCCTTTCCTCGTGTCCTACCGTGTACTGAGGTATGCAATCCTTCTGCAGCTTAGCACGAGCAACGGTAGGCTCGTCGGTAATCTGCAGATGACGGGCGAGCAGTGTTCGCGCCATGTTGATGCCCTCTTCTTCAGAGGGATAGCAGGACCAGCCGTCCCACCAATGGCCACCAAGCATAACTGTGAGTTTAGTACCATCAACCGTGTCTTGACCCTTAATGGCATCGGAGTCGAAGATAACGCCGAGAGCCCGCTCGGGGTTTTGTTCAAAGGGAACACTCTGGGGGATAAGATAACCAAATCCTTCGACAGGCAGGAGTCCGGATTTCGAGAAGAAGAGGTTGACTACCATCACTGTGACGGCGTGGGTTTGAGCAAGGGCGGGGAGTTGTGTTTTAGAATCCGATGTGCAAAGGTTGGAAAGGGCATTTGAGGAGATAGCTGACACGATAATATCCTTGGAAGATACCGAATCTCTGCTTTGGGTAGAAATCTGAAGATAAGTTTAATTTTCGAAAATTGGTCCATTGGACAACAAATTCATACCTTGACTTTCTTCCCATTATTGTCTTCCATCTCCAGATGTTTCACAGGCGTGTTCAACTTGATAGCGATTTGATCGTTCTTCTGTAACGTTTCCGCTAAACGGTCGACTAATTGTTGAATGCCGTTTCTAAAGGAAAACACGCTGCATGCAGCTAGGGATCTCTCAAACTCCGGTTCCAGTTTCTGGTTTTTGAAATCCATGATCATGTCCCTATCTCGTGCAGGCATCATCGCAAGTGGCGCCCCATCAGGACGTAGTGTTCTCTCATACAATCCCCTAGCAATACTTCCCTCTTGGCCTTCATAATACCAGGGCAAGGGGAATAAAGACTTAACGCTCAGTTGCCACACGTCGCCAGCGTATATACCATGAATGAGCGCAGATACTAGATTGTTTGCTACCCGTGGGTCCACTCGCCGAGAAAAAAATGAACCAACAGACTCGTCTGATAAAGCGGACGGTCTCCCGTCCCGAAAGATCTCCATCAAGGCTCCTGTAAAGAGGCCACGGAAGACCGGCTCTGAAAGCAACATCTGTGCAATATCGAAGAAAGATATTCCTGGAGATGGCATCCGCACCAAGTGGTCTGGATAGTATATAAATCGGTTTAGCGCGGACGGTGCGATTTTGGAAGTATAGATAGTGTCTCCAATTAGCCCTAATTCCTGGACCTACATGTCAAGTGTCAGTAGGGATATTGTATATCGGGCAATTAGCTGGAGTTTACCAGATGCGACGTAACCAAGCTGCTTAGCCCGGTCCGAAGTGTTCGTGGGCCATGCTCAAATAGTACTCTCCCGCCTGGGACTTCAACGTGTGTAGAGTGTAGCCATCCGCCTAGCCGTGGACCTGCCTCGTAGATGGTAATCCTAGCTCTTGGGAATTCTTTCGAGATATAATATGCGCTAGCAAGACCAGTGATGCCGCCGCCAAGTACAGCGATTTCTTGCTGCGCCCCGTCGGTGGTGGTAGAAAAGGAATGGCGATTCCATTGCGAGGAGAGGAGTGGTCTGGTCGAGACGTGCTTTAATGACGACTCGAGGAGATTAGCATGCCTCCTGAGACGCATTGCACCGTACGGAACGAAAGCGTGAGATTTCGGGGGGTGTGGCTCTCCATAAAATCGGCAGGCGGTAGTCTGGCTAAAGGTGACGCACGCGATTTTCAAAGATGGCACGGAGCTCGCGCACTGTCAACCGTAGAAAGTATCCAACATGAGAGTCACTAATTCCAAGACGCGAAGCAGCAGCTTTGGGGGACTGTGGCAAGGAGATCCAGCTCTCCAGGCCAAAGCAAAAAGAATGCATTCTACGAAGAAGAAAAAAAAGCATCTCAATTCCTCCAATCGATTGAGCATTCCACTCCATTGAACATCCATCCCCTGAATCATGCTAAAGCCATAACCATGCCATCCCTTCCCGAAAACGCCCATCCCAATATTGTACATAGCCACAGGCCGATAATCTCCATGCTACTATCATGAGTTTGCACATTACCCTCCTCGTCCCTTTAGGATATTCCCTCAAGTAATGATCTGGGTCTCCACCTCCTGGCTGGACCTCCCCGGTAAGATAAGCTCCTCCTCCCCCTCTTCGTCGACAAACTTCCTTTCACTAACGTGCTCCTTCTTTTCCTGGTTTGGCGTCCACACTTTATCTTCGAACGAGCCCCTCTTCTGGCCGTCTGCATGCTTGAATGGGCAGTATGCATTCTTACATGGGTTGAACTTACACATAACTTTACTGTGAGCAAACTTGCAATTGGGAACGGTGCAATCAGCTCCATTACGGCAAGGCGGCATTGAAGGATGTTTAAATGGGCAATTTTGTTGGTCTCGGCAATTTGGATAGAATATGCAATCTTGCTCTGCTTTATGAGACTGTCTCTGGGCCGGCGAAGGGTGTTTTCCGACACATTTTTTGTTCATGCAAGCGGCTGCAAACGGGCACGTGTCGCTCATATCGACCGACATTCCTTGAGGAGCAGCGGGAGACTGATGTACAAATGGACATTCCGCCTTTGTACATGATAGGTTGAATTTACACATGGTTTGTAAGGGGTCCAAAGGTAGTCTTGATTGAGAGGCCTCAACGTCCATGGAAGATGAGAGTTCTCCGTTAGAACCAGGTTCCACGCTATCCACCATGGCTTCGTCGTGTTGCTCCTTCTTGACGAATTTATTGGAATGTTGCGCATGCCGCCTATCGTTCTGTCCCCGAGATTGGTCAACACGATCAAATAGCGATTTACCGGATTGAGCCTGGTTCGCGCCTTGAAAGTTGGGATTGATGAAAGGCATAGGTGTCGGTCCGGAAAATAATTGCTGCATCAGCTGAGCTTGCTGTTCGTACATCTGTAATAGCGCCATCTGTTGCTGTGGGCTCATTATAGGATTCATAGGTCCATTCGGACCTATTTGGGCCATAGGCATTCCGTTCATCCCTCCCATCGCGCCCATGCCTCTGCCGTTAGCCATGGCTGTAACGCCACGATTTAACTGATTTCTGGGGCCTCTTGGTGGCTCCCTGCCGGAGTGTGAGTTAATGCGCCCTGTTCCTGTCGTCCCTCGCACCCGATGTAGTGCAGAGTCATCCGACCGATCCATAGCTTTATTAAGCTGTCCAAGCATGCGCTTGTCTCGGGGCTTGTGGACGGCGCTCCCATTTCGCATAGCCTTTGGACCTGTGGGTCTTGATTTACCCGTCAGTACTAATGTAGAAAATTTTCGGGAAATAATGATCGATGCATACATTACTCCTAATGCCGCGTCTGCTGTATCCCCCATTTCAGCGTCATTATTAGAAGATAGACTATTCCCGCTCGCTCCTTCACTTTGATTATTTTGATTGCTTGAGGATCCCGACTCGCCCACGCTGGAAGCACCAGCCTGATCGCTGCCATTGAGTTGCTTATTCAATATATCAACCTGTTGGAACAACCACCGTGAAAAGTTGATTGCGCCGTCATCCTCTGGGCCGAGGCCAAGAAGATCGTTTGACAACTCCGAAGCGATTTGTTCCTGCGTCTTTCCGTTCGCAAGCATAAGGATGATGTATTCAGACAAAGCGGAGTCGTCCAGCCCACCAGTCGTCCACCCGGCCTCCGCGAGTCTCGGCTGAACAACATTCTGTAATGCGGTCGCAAGAGGTGTGCCAACAGAGACTTCGACAGCCATGGTGAAGCTGGAGGAACGGTGAGGGGAGGCGGCGCGGTTGACTGCAATGGCCTCGCGAAGAACAAAGGTGGCGATGCTATCAGTTCTACAGCGCAACGGCGGGTGAAATATAGAATGATGCTATAGAGGCCCACGGGAAGGAGCGGTTGGAAGTGAGATATGGTGTGACGGACTAGAGCGCGGGTCTATTGTGACAATAGCAATGAGAGAAGTGAATAGAAGTTATCGTCAAATGGGCGTGAAGCCAAACCTAAGGCAGTGACGGCCGGATTTGGCTCTAGAAACTGACTAATGAATCACGTGACCGGTTGATGACGGTTTTTTTTCGGTTAAATTTACCTACCTATCTATCTACCCGGCAACTTCTTCTTACCGACAACTCACTTTTTAAAGTTCGCTTTTAAAAGTGAAAAATTCTATAAATATTATTATATCTCTTTCTCTTTTAGAAGAGTTATAAAATAAGTAATAAGCCTT
>KV749050.1:0-10179 GCA_001692915.1 Glonium stellatum | reverse complement strand
ATTTTCGCAATACTTTCGAAAACTACAGTAACTAAGTTTCACAGAAGGCAAGGTATCCATGCACATAGCTAGGGTCGCACTCTGCCTCCACAGTTGTCAAACTACTCTGAATTTCCAATCTATGGTAACCGGGTCATATGATAACCGTGATGTAGTGTCGGGCCTTAGGATCTATGACCAAAAAAGACAAGTCTGAGCCACACCAATATGCAAGCGAATATTCGACGCTCATTCTAATGTCAGCTTTAGTACTTACTACTGATGCTTCCGTAGTTGTCGATATCATTATACATTTAACTCAAATCAGATGTTAGTCGACGAGTAGGCTAAATTGTGCCTTGTCTAAAGTCAAAAAGGCCCGACCCTCCAATTCATTGTACCACCAAATTTCTTTAAAGCAACAGCTCTTTCGCACGGGAATTTTCGTATGTTAAGAGGGTGAAAACAGCGTCGACAACGGTAATGACAACGGCTACGAAGACAATATTGGCGGAGATAATCAAAGACGGGGGTAAGGATAAAGATGCACCTAAATTTCCATTTCAAGAGGTTATGTTAGGTCATAAACCAAGTAGATGGGTGGGAGCACAGAAGGCAGCGAAAAGAGCTAAATATAAAAATCCCGTAATTTTTGATTTAACGAACCTATAGGTTGCCGCAGACGGAAGATAAAAACTACATCATACTAATAATCAGACTTTTGGGGCCCAAGTCCTCATCAACGCCCTTCACAGCCTGACCATCCATTAATCCATGGATGTAGCATTCGCCCACGAATTCATACTTCCCATTATTTCTAGGCCTGAGGACATACAGTACCTGCCCTCCGAAAAGCACGCACACTATGTCGCCAATCTCACATGCCGCCGGTCCGATACCCATGTATCCCATTTTCGTATACAAGACTCTGCGGCTGAAAGTGGCAGCATCAAGGTCATTCAACTTCCACATTCGCTGAACGCTTTCAGTGCTGTCTAAAGTTGCCAATTCAGTATCCGCAAGAGACCAGTCCATAGCAACACCTCGATTATACTCCTTAGAAAGAGGTTCAGGTCGTCCTATGTCGGCCACTAAGAGGTGATTGAATGCCTCGCCTACTGTGCCTCCTGATGGGTAAGGTTCACTGGGATTGGTCGGAGTCCAAGTCCTCTCAGTGGTCGTTGCTGGTTTACCGCGGTTATCACAGATTGTAGTCATATAGAAAATTGTGTCTAGGAGTATACCGCGAACATTAAGCATAGGAGTGTCGATTTCTATATTTGGAGGTAGTGATCCACTAGCATTGTAAGCCCGGGTACCGATGCCATTGTTTCCAGATAATGACTTCCTAAGGGGGATGATATCGGAAGAACTCATCCAATCAGGCAACCATGAAGGCAAATTGCTGCTTCGTCCTCGTACTAAGGTGGAGCCTTGGACAGGCCTCAATACATATCCCAGGAAATCAAGAGGGGTTTCCTTAGCCGTGCGGATTATATAGTCCGCTACGTCGGTGTAGACAGCTTCCACAGACTTGGTGTAATCAGGTACCAGCTCGTTCTTCGGGACATCAGTGGCCATTCCCAGCGCCGCGAATACTTTATCTCTTGGATCTTTGCACTCATAGCTACGAATTTGTCGCAGGACGTTCAACAGTGGTAAGTCCGGATCTTGCTCTCGCCAAGACTTGAAGTTATCAATCAACTCGCCGAAACCTTGCTCGTAGGTTGCAGTCATATAGTGGTCCGGATATTGAGCTAGCGCATAGCGCATATCGAGAATTGTCCGGAGGCAACGCATATTCACCATACGATCGCCACAGATGAGATAGGTGTCGTATATACCAAGCGCAGTTGCTTCCTGCACAATCCACGCCCTTCTCCACCAACTCCGCTCCCATAAAGCCAAAATCGAGAGCCACGCACGGTGTGGTTCCGATCCCACTGGTCCATAGTATATGGATGAGGACTGAGTGAAATGAGAGTTCCCGTACTTGGTTAGGAAGTCGCCGTCACAAAGCCTCTCAACTTCAGCGTTCCACTCTTTCATCTTGTCCATTGCAAGATTACTATCAGCATATGGATTGCCTAGCCACACCAAGACAGTTTTAGCAGAGCCGTAAACTGCACTCATAAGACGGACTTGGTGGTTCCGTTCTTGAATATCTTGTTGATTGATGCAGACCGCATCTACCCAAAGCATTAGGCCGCTATCACAGACATATTTATTCAAAGCCTTTAGTGCGTCATAGAGATTTTCCGTGATTTTAAATGAGATGCCTTGAATCTTGAGAACGTGATCAAAGATATTGGCACCCCAGGTGTACGACAAGGCTGCGTATGGAGTTTTGTCAAGTTCGGCATGGACTATCCTGCAAGAAGGTTCATCGTCGTTCAGAAACTCGAGAAGCCGAATCTCTCTAGGGCCTCGCAGCTTTTCATATAACATTGTCAGTCCTGGCTTATGCCAATTATATCAAGCGAGGTTTGCCGTGATATTGAGTGTGGATATCCGGATGTACGTTTTCTATCAATGAACTTAAAATTCTTGATTCATACGTTTGATATATTACCGTAGTAAGAGGTTTGATGATGGTGATAGTCTTCAACGGCGGTCTATGAACTTTATAGACTCAGCCTCGTCTCTGTAATGCGCTTTCAGCCTACACCCGTTTGAAAAATATCGGTGAAAAGTGCCAAGACCCAAAGAGCCTTATCGCACCCCACTTGGGTTCGCATAAGAGGCAGTACTTTAGCTTTTTACTACTGTAATAAGACGTAATATAGGTCACCGCCTTCTAAATTACGTTATTTATAAAATTAAACTGTAAATTAAAGCTAATAAGAATATTACAGCTATTGTAGTAGCATAGACAGGTCCGCACCAAAAACAGGTAAAGCTTGATTAAACGCTGAGAAAAATCGTTTTTAATAAGGTCTCTCTATAATAAAGAACATCACTGCAAAAGGGCCTCTAAAGAGAGAAGCGAAAAGGGATGTTTGTTTAGAGTCCAGTTCCCTCTGCAGCATATATACTGCATCTGCACACGTGACAGCAGAACCGAACTGAGGCCTGCAATCCTCCCACAGTAGACTCTGTAGGGATATGCCTACATTATCATGCCGGGACTGGCTTTTCTTTTTACACCCCCTGATGCGTCAAGGCTTGAGGTGACGTCGCACGAGTGTAGTGAAAGAAGGTGACTAGATTCTTGCCGTAACGCTAAAAAGGGAATAGCTCACTCAGCCACTTAGTCACCTCAACTCCACATTTACCTACGTAAGTAGTTTGCTCAGCCTTGCTCATGAATTGGATACTAAACTAAACTGTAAGCACTGTTATGCTTCCGTACAGCTGCAATGGCGCCTGTCGACCAACTTTGCGAAGCTTGCGCCCTCCTAAACCTTGTCCGTGAAGATTTCCTCGAACCTCCTTTCGAAAGGGGACGAAATCAAAAAGAACCGATCCATAAGAGATCTTTGGGCATCCTCCGCAAGAACGAAAGCTGCCCTTTATGCCGTCTTATTCTGTACGCGCTTTCCAAGAATCAGCGAGGAAGCCTACCGACCGATGATGAAGCCCAATGGGCGTTGTTCTGGGGTCCTAATAATCCAGAGTATGAACCTACTCGGCTAAATGAGGACCTTTTTGGCTCCGGGCTCTATGCCAACCTAATCAGTGACTCATTCCCGGGGGAGTACAGGATAGAATTAATCGATAACGATCCAGCATCAGGGTTCTTGAGAGCTAGAAAGTTGGCTCAAGATAGAATCAACATTGGCCGACTGCAAAACTGGATACGTACTTGTCAAGATGCACATGGAACAATCCACAAAAAGAGCTACTTCCAAGGCTCAATCTATCCCCTGAAGCTGCGAGATTTTAGAGTCATAGACGTCCGTCGACGATGCCTGACTATGCTTGGAGAAAGAGAAGAATATATTGCTCTAAGCTACGTCTGGGGAACAAAAAATGATGTTATGACAAAAAAGGCAAATTTGGAGGGATTTTCGGCCGAAGGCGCATTTTCAAATATTGTACTGCCTAGGACAATCCGAGATGCGATCGACTTGACTCGCAAGTTGGGGTACCTATACCTTTGGGTAGATTCCCTATGTATTGTGCAAGACGACGAAAGCGTAAAACTACATCTGATTGCCAATATGGACAATATCTACGCGAACGCGACTGTGACGATTGTAGCGGCGACAGGATTTGACGCGAACGCCGGGCTCTCTGGGTTTGAAGGCGATCTACGAGCTTCAACTAATACGCCTCTTGTAATGATTGGACCAGAACTACAATTAGGCGTATTACCCCATTTCGCAGCTGAGCTCACAGAATCTTGCCATGCAACCAGAGGCTGGACGTGAGTTTTGATCAGTCCAGTGTCCTTCAGATGCTAACATTTTCACTTTACAGCTTCCAAGAAGTTTGCCTATCCCCGCGCTGTGTTGTTTTCCTTAATGGCTCTGTCTATTTCTCCTGTTTGGACGCATTATGGCGTGAGGACGTCGTTGAGACATTGGAGGTAAAAGCGGCCTACAGTGCGAGTACCTTTGGCAGGGACATATGGGATCAGCCGTTGCAGCAGTACGGGGATCTCGTTGGGTCCTATAGCGAACGCAACCTAACGTTTCCATCAGACGGCTTACATGCTTTTGCCGGGGTTTTGAGCGCTTTGAGTGAACATTTGGGCAAATCTAAGATGTTCTACGGGGTCCCTGCTGCGGCCTTCGATTGGGGTTTACTTTGGCAAGGTATAGACGAATTGACGCGAAGGTCTTGCTTCCCAAGTTGGACCTGGGTGGGTTTCTGTGGTAGTTTGATACTACCAAGTCCATGCGGGCTTGAAGTCGATCAAAATTGGTTGCTTCGACGCACCTGGATTGACTGGTACATACTTTGTCAGCCCGACGCAACTTTGATTTTAGTATGGGACCCCGACCGCGATGAGACCAAGGTGACCAAAATGGAAGAAGACGAAGGAAAAATGGCGGAAGACGAAGATCAAAGTGCGAAGCAAGAAGACGACGAGAGAGAGGATGAATCTGGAGATGAAGATGAAGTCGAAGAGGACTACGAGGAGCTCTGCCCTACGTATGCTTCGCCGAGTCCCGCATCGCCTCACGGGCGCCTGCATATTCTCCTGCCCAACACCTGGCCACAAAAGCCACGAGATGGTACATTACCCACAACTCATCATCAGCAGTCCCTGTATCCCGACGGAACCCTACACTTCACAACTCTCAGCTTTTGGTTCCGAATCGATCACCCATTTCTTCTTGATTTCGAGGGTAGAAAGTGTGGGGCTCTACGTGGCCCAACGCTCTCCTCTCAGAGTTCCAGCTTAGAGGAATATGAGATTCTCGTTCTTTCGTGGGCATCACCCGGAACCACTGGTGGGGGTCATGCGTATACTAAAGAGCTTGATATGGAGTACCGTGTATCGGACGAAGCAAGGACTGAAGGGGGCGGAGCAGGTGTGCAATGGGAGCCTCTTATGGGAGAATGGCATGCGTGGGCCTATTTTAACGTCCTTGTTGTAAGGCCATCCGAACTGGGTGAACACTCTCGACGGCCAAAAGATGCAGATGATGTACTGCTTGAGCGAGTTGGTGTCGGGTTGTTGCACGTAAGAGCGTTAGACAGGGCAGATAGAGGTAGATTGAGGTGGAGGAAGGTCTGGCTCTATTAAGAATGGTCTAGGGGGTACGAACCTTGGAGTGGACGGAGTGTAGGTTCGACCGGGCCAGTCTGCAGGACATGAGTCATATTTAGACTTGCTCAGGGCCAGCTCAGGTCTGATGAGACCGGCTCAAGGGTGCACAGCCACGTCTGGACTCTACCCAGCCTAAAGTCATCAGGGCACTAATAATGAGAAGAAGTTTCGCTATACCGACATCATTTATCATTCCTGGTGTCTGTTTATGTTAGGTCCAGTTTAGTGTAATGGCTGAAGCTGGCTTGCATTTGCTGTAGACCTACCCTACGGGCATAAGATCGGCTAAGTCGGGCTCCAAACAAGAACTCACTGAGTGGTTTTCGCAAAAACGGCTAACTTAGCTCTTTTTAGACAAGTAGAATTAGCTTTTCCCATTCTTCTATCCATCTCTGGCCGTTCTGCCCCGAGTTAAGGTAAAAAGGCAAGTTATTGCATATTACGACCCTCCTTCTCCGCTTCTGCTTCTCCCCATCTGCCCGGTCTTTGCACCTGCCTCTGCACCTGCCTCTGCCTCGGCCTCTATCTCTACGTTCGATTCCACTAGCTATATTTTTGTTTGTATTATTTATATACTCTTATATTAGCTATGGATAAAAAGGAGGGGTAAAGAGAGGGGTAGAAAAAGGGGTAAAAGGCGGGAAAGAACAAAAGCAAAGGAGCCAAAGAAAGGGAGAGATGGAGGCATATATAGTTTCTAGTGACGACGCGGATGGTTAAAAAAAGGGGTATACTAAAAGAAGAGAGGGGGCGAGAGAGGGGTCAAGGGATAGTGCGTAAGGCCTGCCTCTAGAACCCGCGCTGGGGAGGCAGCAGTCTGAAAGAACAACGATTTATTATTAATTATGGCCCTAACGGGAGCTGACTATAAATAAAAGTTAATATGCGCTGTTTTAACGTTAATTGGACTAATATTTGATTTCAAAAGAATCACCTTGTGATCGTAGGGCTAGCGTAGGTGTTCTACATACATAAGCTTCACAACCTAACAACGTACCGTACCACTAGACTGAACTTCGACTTGTTCTGGGATTCATCCACTATCCCATCCTCTCGTATGTTAAGCTAAATCACATTAGTCTTATCAAAAAACTGGGCTCATTTGTCTTTAATAATGACCCGTCGTAGCTGGATACTCGTTCAATAGAATGCAGAGTAAGCGTCCTTACGTATCTTCTATGTATTACTACCTGTAGCTCTCTCAATGGGGCCAAGTCGAGGTCATAAGCACTTATTTGAATTACGACGGAAAAAGTAATTAGAATTAATAGATTAATAGTCCGCCGGACTTACAGCTTCATACTTCTTTCTGATGGAGTGTAAGGAGCTCTGCTACAGCAAAGTGATCATTTTCTTCCGCGAGTTCGATAGCTCTAGTATAACCTAAGTCCGCAGCACTCCTATTCTTTGCACCAGCATTCAGAAGCACCTGGACCATATCCAGCCGGCCGTATTCAGCTGCTGCATCAACGGCTGACCTTCCTCTTTCGGCAGGGTCAGCGCTAACATCAGCTCCAGCATCGAGAAGTAGGAGAACGATCATTATATGGCCCCGGAGGGCAGCAGCTTGAATAACCGTCAGACTACCTTCGATACCAGCTTCAGCATTTACGTCTGCTCCGCTACTTAAAAGGAACTGGACCAGCTCTGGACTCGCGTTATAAGCATTGCATACAGCTTGGAGCGCAGCCCTACCGTACAGTACCGTCGCAGGAGCATTTATTTCTGCTCCTCTCCTGCAGAGTTCCTTAACGAGACCGATATTCCCAACTTCTGCTGCTGCTTGTACTGGTGTCCTCGCTCCTTTCCCACATCCCGACCGATTTATCTCAGACCCAGCATCCAGTACCTCTTGAATTAACCCATCCTCTGCTGGCGCTGCTATGAGGCTAGTCAATGCGGAACCCCATTTACGGCAACGTCTTCGAACTTGTGGGCCATTGATACAAGCGCCTGCTTTCAAGAGAAGCCTGAAGACTTTTGAGTGACCGAGGGGGTAATGACCATGCTGGTTCCCAGCACACGCTTCTAGCAAGGTTTTTCCGGGGACTTTGTCTGACGGAGTGTTCGCGTGAGCTCCCGCATCTAATAGAACCCTAACCATGTCAATTTTACCCTTTTCCGCTGCAAAGTGAAGAGCCGTGTATCCCTCATTTCGGCTAGGTAGGGCATTCACATCCGCACCATGGCGCATTAGAAGTTCCATAATCTGTACGTCCCCACTCTTTGCAGCGCATTGCACGGGGGAGGAGCCATCATTGCCTGGGCTGTTCACATTTACCCTTGATCTGATCAAAAGCTTAATAGCTGCCATGTTTCCATATTTGATTGCTTCTATTAGTGCATTTGCTCCGAACAGTTCCGTGTCGTCTCCCCCAGGGCTCCCAACGATATATTCATAAGCGATTTTGGCAAATATTCATTCATAAGAAAATGCCAAGACTTTTCAGTATTATAATATTTTAAAAAATTTCTTTTATAATACTTACCCCGGTACCTTTAAAAAGGGCCACTGTTAGTATTTATAACAGTATACTAAAGACGTGGTTGCGTTATTACAGTTCTTGGTTGCGTTCGGCAATCGTTAAGTATTCATAAGCTAAAAATATTATCATTGGGAGCCCTGGTCTCCCCGCTCGATAAGAAAGTCAAGGATTTTGAAATTTTCCTCATGCCTAGCTACTCTTCGGAGAACATCCGGCGCGTCAATGTCTGCACCAGCACCAAGTAAAAGTCCTACTACCTCAATAGAATAGCGCTTGACGGCTATCAATAGAGCAGGACCTTCGTCAGCAGGACCTGCCCCAGCATTTGGATCAACCCCGAAGGCTAAGAGCGTTTTAATCGCTCGGTGATAACCAAGGTATTTAGCCGCTTCACACAGTACAGACTCCAGAGCCTCTTGTTGGCCACAAATGTGGGTCTTTTTTCTCTCTTCTAGGTACTTAGAGCTGGAGCCCCTTTTCCCGCGGCATGAAGAATGCCACTAAGGGTCAGTGATGTCCTGGATCGCGGACTCGAGTGCTCAAGTAACTTGTATATGTCCTTTTTCCCCGTTAAGAATGCCAGATCCAGCATAGTCATTATCTCGTCATTGTGGCCGTCAACATCTGCCCCTACTTCGAGCAGTAACCGAACAGCTTCGACATTGTCGTGAAATACAGCCATTGACAATGCAGTTAGACCAAACATAGAAAATGCGGTCAGGTCTTTAGCATAGGCGTTAACCTGCGCGCTAGCCGCAGGAAGAAAATTTGTTATATCAACATCGTGTATAATCATTGCCGCCAGGCGTAGGGGTGGCTGACTGAAAGGCCAAACCGCGGTATTGGGCAAAGAATTTACATCAGCGCCATTTTGCAGCACAATACGCGCCACATCTACTTTCATGTAGCAAAGGGCTAACTGTAAAAGTCTTCTTCCCTTAGAATTAGCTAGTTCGTCTTTGCTAATGCCACAATCCATCAGAAATTGTAAAATCGATGCATTCCCATGTTTAGCTACGCTTTCTAGCAGCTTGGTTGAAAGCGCTTGGACCGTTGGTGTACTCGTCCGGAAAACCAATTTGAAAAACTCCGTAGGTTTATCCTTCGCAACCCATTCCAATAATAGATTTGTACTCTTGTTGCCTAGGGCGTCGTTGGATAGGTACTATATGACAAACTCTGCAATTTGAGCAATACCACACTTCGAAGTGCCGAGAAGCCGTGTTAAATCGTGTGATATATCTCCATCAAAGCCTTCCGGAATGAGAGCTTGCATCATGGAACTCAGTGTTGTTATCGTTAGGCTCTCATTGAGGGTAGGACTTGAAACAAGCAATACAGAGAGAACTTTTCGTCTATTTTCCAAGGTCAAGCTACCTGAAAAATGCTCGGAGAGAGAAGATAGCTGGTGTGATGGCTTCTCTATTTGAAGATTTGTTGTGATCATCGACTGAAATTGCAAGTAAGGAATATCATGTAAAAGGTTCGAATAATGGCCTCCCCAAGAAAGAAATTCTGTAGGCCCTCTTTCAGAACAAGGCGTTGTATTAAAGTCGCTACGGATAAAGCCTAAGATATCATATCCATCTACCGCCTGGGAGGCTATTTCTAGATCTACAGGGCCCCATAGCTCTTGATGTTGGATGCTCGGGAGGGTTGTCAGAAGCCCGGAATTACTATTGGAGTCACATATCACTATTGAGTTTGTGAGCATCTTACCTTTGCGTTCTATGACTAGAAATCAGTTACTTACGTGAATATGTATTAGATTGTTGATCGTCTATAATGCCCGCCATAGAGTAGACAATCTCGTCGTCTTCAATTTCCAAGGGCGGCCACGCAGTGTTGGAAGAAGATGGTGACACATGATGAACGGGTGCACTGGCCCGTATTGTGTTATTCGGTTCGTTAGATTGTTCCAAGGCTTGAAATGATACATTTGGAGTAGAGCAGTGCTCCTAACGATAACCTTATTTATTCATTTATCGCGAT
>KV749047.1:0-12404 GCA_001692915.1 Glonium stellatum | reverse complement strand
GGTTTGGCGGGGCCGAAATGGGCCCGGTGGGGTGGGTTTAGCGTGGGAGTTTGGGTTTGCCGTTCTGGGTCGGGTTGGACGTTGTGGATGTCACGTTTACATCGAGTAGTTAGTTAGGGCTTTTGGCGAGGGCGTGCTCGCTATTCTAGGAAACAGTTTAGATATTTTACTAAAGAATAACTTTTTAGGTCGATGACGAATGGTGACGGATGGAAAGGAAACCTAAAATAACAATAGTACCCATGAACTGTTCAGCTTTTCCGACAAACCCTAAAAGATCGAAATAGTTTTCCCATTTCCAAGCATGTTGCTCCAGCACATAACCCACTAAAGTTCTAAGAGAATCCAAGCAAAAGCGACCCAATCTGAAACGATGTTCCTATACCAGCATTCAACTCAAAGGCTGTAGACACTAACCCAAGCGTCAGTTCTTTTCCACTTTCCCCCAACCCAAATTAGGAGAGAGAAGAGACTCCTGGTCTTCTTCAGCTATTGCATAGAGTGCCTCAATCCTAGCACACAAGCTTGCCGGTGAAATTCGGCTTGCAGGCTTAACTCTAAGAAGCGCTTTCATGATTAAATCCAGGAGCCCGTGAATGACGCGGGAGCAGCGCTCGTGGCAACGAAGATGGTTAACCCAGTCAATTACATCTTGCCGCACGACAGCTCTTTCACCGTTTGAGGTGATTGTAAAGTAATTGCTATCCGTATTGCCTCTACTATCCGCTTGTCCGCGGGCCTTGGCGAAGCCTTCAATTGCTGCCTGACCTCGTAGCAGCCATGTGATGAATTCCAGGAAAAGGCAACCGATACTCCACATGTCGTACGCACGGGAGATGGGCATACGAAGCTTTGGTTCTGGTGGCTCATAACTCGAGACGCTGGGACACTCGGTGGGGTGAACGTTAGAATGCAGCTCTCGCCCGTGGAATCTTCCTGAACCAAAGTCTGCTATCTGTAAAACGCCATTTTCATCTTCGATTCCTGGACTCCGCTTGAACCACAAGATATTTTCGGGCTTGATGTCTCCATGGCGCCAATACTGCTCTTCGCTTGCCCACCCTACTAAGGTAGCATCGTCTTGCGCTCGCATCTCACCCTCAAGCTCAAATTTAGAAGGAACTCTCAGTCCATGGATTGTGTCTAAAGAGTTCAAAATTCCCATCATCTGCCTCAAGGACCACAACACTGTAATCCGGTCAAACTGAGGTGAGTCATAGAGCTTCCAGAACTGCCGCAGGTTGGCATTAGCATAAGGAAATATCAGGTAATACTCGTTCCTGTACAAGTAAGTAGCTAGTAGCTTAACAATATGCATTTGTGGTTTCCGGCCTAGCTCTCCGAGGATACTTCGCTCTATGAGGAAGTCTTTTCTGTCGGATGACATCAATTTTTTTACTGCTATCAAATGTGTTTCTTTCTGTTGTTTCTATCAGTAAATCAGGTTCTCAATTTCTCTATGTGATAAACATACATTGGGTGACAAGCGTTTCAGTAATGGAAACTTATGATGTGAAGGATGGATACGAGCAGCATACACTGTGCTGTAATGGCCAGTTTTTGACTTCTCAATTTCTGGGGGCGGAGCCGTGAATGGTAATACTGCATTTTCGTGGATATTTTCGTGTTTTAAATCTTCGAAAACCGGGGCAGTCATCCACCACTGATAGCGGTAAAAATCTTTAAGGCTGTCGTCCGTCCAACCTGTAAAACTGGCAATCTCTTTCCCGGATTCTCGTTCAAGGACATGTCTCCCGTCATCATATATTCGAAGCTCAAAGGGTAAGTCTTCATCGGAGACATCTTCCGCTAAGAAAGAGCATATCTCTGCTCCCTTGTTCATGATTGCAAGGATAGCAAACAAATGTGGTGCAGATTTGCAAGCCAGGATAGCTTGTTTCCTAGATTCTTCCAGCGTAGTAGATGAGCTGTGTTCATTTATTTCTTTTGCGACAGCATTGACAGTTATTAATCTTTCTTGGTCATAGTTCGACACAAACCGTTCATCACTGAAAAGACATTCCTGAAGTACATACTCAAGGTGGTATTGAAGCGGAATGTATGCTGTGGATTTCTCTCGGAGGCGTTGGGTTGGAGAAGGCCTCGGTACATGTATTACGGAAATGTTGGTTTCGGGGTTTATATCGAAGGTTTCGCCATGTAATTTAATTTCTGCACTCTTCGCCAACATATCGATTATGCTTGAGTCACAGCTATTGTTTCGGGCTACTTCCAAAGCCGTGCCAAATGGGGATTCTGCGTTAACATCCGCTCCATAGCCTAGAAGGAGTTCTATGGTTGTATAATTACTTGCAACGATTGCGGCATTTAAGGCGCTCCCCCAAGTTTCGCCTCGAGAATTAATATCTGTCCCCTCAGTAAGTAACCGACGGATTTCGTCTTCATTTCCTTGGAAAGCAGCCACATGCAACGGTGGGTCTGGACTCCAGCTGGAAGAATGAGATACTACGCCGATAGACCTGGAAGTGGCTGATTTATCATCGGAAGCAATGCCGTCCGCCGGCTCATTAGACTGAATGTCCCTTGAACCTTCGTGTCCTCGCGGAATTGCAAAGAGCGCAAGTTGTTCCATATGCAAACCGACATGACGACGAAAATTCTGAGCGTTAACTAAGATAATATCCGTTGTGTTGAGGCTGGCTCCGGAAGCTTCAAGACGTCTCATTTGATCTTCGCGTAGTTTCAGTTCCCAGTCAGAGCAGAATGGGCACTCGATAGCTGGTATCAACTGTAGCGGCTGTTGACTGGCCTGAGTGACATCCTTTAAATGATCCCACATTTCAGGATGAGCTGCATGAATGTGGGAACTGAATTTATCGTAGGATCGGAATGGGTCCACCCCGCAGAGAAGGCATACCCATTGATGCCGGTGATTTTGCAGCTCGTGATCGAACCAGCTATTGCGATCTCCAAAAAGCCTCAGCTCACAATCCTTTTCTGAAAAGCAGCAGACGTAGGGCTTGAGATCGCGAAATGCATGTTGCTTCCATGGTTTTTCTCGAAGGAAGGATTGGATACCTTGACAAAAGGGGCATTCGAATGGTAACCCTCCTCCACTTAGCTCCACTAGGCTGGGGAGTTGAAGGCTTGATGGTTCCTCCGGAACATCAATTGATGACGCATAAGATGTATTCGATCGACCATCATCTGAGTCCTCATGATTGGCCTTGTATTGAGCCACGTTCAACGTGGACGCTTTCGTCGAGTGTTGGCTCACGGCTGGTTTGGACTGAATAAAAACATTGTGGGATTCTGATTTTGCTTGTTGAGTTGGTGCAGCCATTACATTTTCTTCCATTGCTGTATGGACAGTAGACGCTTTTTCCTTCTCTAATTGTTTACGATGCTCCCTACAGTAGCGTAGATACTGCCGCCGTTTAGTAATTGCCCTACCGAGTCGGTCCTTGAGCCATGATAAATCTGGATTGTTTAATTTCCGGTATTTTTCGCCGACATGAGCAATGTCGTATCGATCATTGAATGGATCCTCTGGTGCGCGCAGTGCCCTCTCAAATCGATCGCGTGGAGTAGCCTTACGTATCATGATCGACATTCTGAACAAGCCCGTGATGCAATTAAGGACGATGCCAAAGATTTCTTGGACTTCACTGATAGTCTCTTGTTGGCTTTTCATGGTGGCGGCGCTGTCGACTTCAGGGCCAGCTTCACAAAACTCTTCCGCTGTTTCTACTCGATTCTCTCTGTTACCGGAAAATATTTCAAAAACTGGAAAAGACTTAGACGAAATCTGAAGATGTAAAACCGAATGTCCATAAGGCATAGTATACTGACTTTCTTCCAAAGCTTCCTTTAGATCCTCAAGCAGCTGAATGATTTGATCTCTGATATCTGGAGCCTCTTGCAGTCGTGCTTCCAATGACGTCTTGTTATGGGATATCTGGGATGCTCCAATGTTCCCACTCCATAATTGAAACCTATCAAGTGCGTCACCGAGATTTGAGGACGAAATTAGGTGCGGGTTGTTTTGATTGCCTAAAACATCGAGTGTATTACGAAATATCTGTGTGCAAAGCTTGGTTCTGGTAGCAATAGAAGCGGCCATCTTAACAGATCACGAACCTCAATGCCTCATCACACCGAAAACGCAAAGGGCTAGGGATATAGTATTGTAGAAGCGCGGGCGCTTCATTTAGTTTGAAAAACAAAAGACTGGATTTGTTATCGGTGCACTTTAAATGGCCAACCAGAGATCAAGCTGATTGCATCAGGGTTTTCAAGCCGCAGCCAACTCATCTCTCCCCCGCATCACGTCCGCGCTCATGCCCCAAAGCTGAATCTTGAGACCTCTGCTATGTCGATAAAATATTGCAAGCATGTCAGGCTTCGAAATTGCTGGCGCTGTCCTCGGAGCGCTTCCTATCCTCATCAGCGCTCTTGAACACTACCGCGAGGCTGCCAAAGTTTTCGACACCTGGTGGAAGATTCGCTCGGAGTATCACAAGTGCATTACCAAAATGACTGGTCACCATATTTGCTATACGAACAGTATTAAGCAGCTTATTCTTCCATTAAAGGCTGATGATGGCGAGATTAGTCGCCTTATGGCTGAGCCCAACGGTGACGCATGGAAAGACCCGCAAATCGCTCAGCAGTTGGAGGCACGGCTGCAGGGCTCCTACAAGCTGTTCTTGGAGATTATGCAGCAAATGAATGGTGTTATAGTCGAGCTCGGTAAAGAATTAGGCTTGGACAAGCCCGGTTTTCAGAAGAAGCTTAAGGGAGATAAGGTACTTATATAGAAGGCCGCTTGTGATATTGTTTAACTATGGGGCTAATCCTGTACGTGGGAAACAGTCGTGCCAAGACCTTCAGAATACCCAACAGTTCCGGAGTACCCAAAACATTGCGAAGTCTGAAAGCCGTTTTGGCGGGGCTAGCCTAGAATACCAAATTGAGCGTATGAGGCTTAGCGTTCACAAATCCAAACGGCGGGAACTCTTTGATGAATTGCAGACCTACAATGATATGTTGGATAAGCTATTATGTGGTAGTGACAAAGTAAGGGACCTTCAAGATAATCGCGATAATCAGAGAAAAGCTGGCTCCGGACTCGATAAAATTCTGGCACACTTCAGGGAGCATGCAAAAAAGCTATTTGAAGCCCTATCAAATGCGTGGAGTTGTGGTTGTTGGACACAGCATTATGTGAAGCTGCTGTTGCAACATCGGTTAGTCCCACAGGCGGAGTTCGAGCTACTGTTTCTTTTTGCACCAGACTCGAATTACCCGCCCTATGCCCTATGGAATTGGCGAGAGGTCGATATTAAGATGTCAGGCGAGGCAACCCGTTCTGGTATAGCAAGTTCGACCAGCGCGTCGGATGCAACGGGAACTATTCCTGCGAGTGCCCCAGTTTATTCGCACTCACCTAATCACAGAAATACGATGCCTTCTAGGTCAGCAATACGGGGTGGCAGTAGGCATAGCTCAACGAGGTCAGTTGATCGGGAATAGGATATCGACGCTAGAGGCCTAGGCTTACTCTAAAACTAGGGAAACTATGGTATCCACAGCTCCTACACAGGCTTCTTCTCCACACAGCCCTTCGTTTTCACAGGCGCCACAACAAGCCCATTTTCATGCGTTGCATGATACAGGAACTCCCCGTATCTCCAATCTATGTGTAGCTCTTACTCGGCAATGCTTATCATCCGCCTGTTTCGGCTTTCTTGAGGATGATACTGAGCGTTACTACATGTATACCCCCGAACGTCAAGCCCTGCAATCAACCGCCGATATCCCACTTGAGCAGCTCCTCAGTGACAACTTTCAACCACCCCTAACTCGTCGCAAGCGATACTCCATTGCTCTCAACATTGTTTCTTCCTACTTCCAGCTACATGACTCTGGCTGGCTTCAATCAGCGTGGAGCAAGTCAGATATCTCGTTCCACCGAGATCCAAATGACACAAATATCTTCCAGCTGGATCGCCCTTACATTAGCCGTGGGTTCTCCATCAGCGCTCCAAACGCTGGCGCATTAAACCCGGCCATTTCCACAGTCACATCCTTGGGCATCGTCCTCCTAGAACTCTGCTTTGGTAGACCGATTGAGACGCATCCGACCCGCCTCATTTTCCCTATCGGAAATGGCCTTACTAAAGCCGCATTCGACTTTTTTGCTGCGAGAGCCTGGTTGTCTGGCGTGAGTGAGGAAGCCGGGTTTGAGTATGCCGGAGCCGTGGAGTGGTGCCTGTTAGGCTGTCAAAAATTTAGCGGCGGAGATGCATGGAAGGTTGGATTCATACATAACGTCATTAAACCGATAGAAAATTGCTGTCGGTGCTTCGACTAGCCTACGGATTTTTGAGTAGCCGAGACGACTGAAGCTTGGAAGATAGGAGATTGAGATAGGTCTTACCTGGTATTTCTTCCATATAAGTGGCTGCAGGGTCTTTGATATGTCTTTGCTGAGTTCCGCTGAGATGTTGTGCTGAACTTTGGCGAACTTTATGGGCTTCCTTCGCTACCATGGCATCGGAGTTATGGGTGAATTGAAAGGCTTCACTGGAGCCGACTTCCTTAAATAATATTTGAAGCCTATGGAAGCTCGATGAATATTTATCTGCTTGATATTCTGTGTGGCATTAGCGGACGTGCGGACGTTAAAGGCGGCTGCACTAGGGTGTTTTGATGTTACAAATTAGGAATGGGCTGAGATAATGGACTGTTATTAAATGATATTAGATGTGAAGGATATAAAAAACCACAACAAGTTATCAGACGTTAAGACATAAGTCGCAAATCCACTAGTTCGCAAAATAATTTATGAAGCCCTAGTAAGTTTCACTGAAAGTGCATAGAAATACTTACAGAAAAATACGCTGTTCTTATCATATACGATTATTTACCCATAGTCCTGGGACTGAGGGATAAACAAGTTATGAACCGTATCGCATGTTTAATTAATTCTTACGTTAAAGTCAGCGCTGTTGTAAGCCATCCCATCTCATTGGCCATGTAATTGCAGGTCAGACGGTTCACTTTTCGGTTCGTTTGGTCACATTGCGTGGCCGAGTGTATCACGTGGTCCATAATTTCGCTTCTTGCCTTACTGCAGGGCTGAAGCCATACGGAAAGGCATCGCCGCAAGTTTCTCCGTCAGACTCGCAACCTCACTTCTCCATGTTTCCGTGGATAAATTAACCCCTTCTAAGCCAGCTGCCATGCTGACATCCTCGAGAACCTTATGCATGCTTGTTTGTGCCCACCAAAACTCTTGTCTTGTTTATAACGTTCGCAGCGAATGCCTATCCCTATCTCCTCCGGTTTCAGCTCTCACCTCAGCTTCAGCCCCGAGCCTCTTCGCCTTGTTACCTCTTTCGCCTAGTTGCGTCTTTCGCCGGCGAACTGCTTCCTAGCCGCTTCATGTGATTTCTTTGTGACCGTGCATGCCTGCTATAGCTGTCGGACGTCCAATTGGAATTATAATTATTTTTCTCATGCGCTTAAACTGTGGATATTCCGGGTTTTGGCTGAGAGAGGCTGGTCTAGGTCTAGTGGTTCTAGTTCTTGCCCAGTTAGCGGGTGTTGTATTGTCGTATTTTGGTTCGCAAGTTTCAGCCATTAACGAGTCCCGCAGACTGTGGCAAATTACGCCAATTGAGTGGGATATCACATCCTATGATTCATTTCCCCCTTCCTGGCGTCTCAAAACTCTCACATGCAACTTCATTTTTGTAGCTAGCCGCTACAGCTGCCTGCTTTAGTGGGTCCCAACAAGGCGCAAATCCCATCTGACATGCTACTGGAGTCAGCCGGCGATCACCGCAGCTTGAGTCCTACCGAACATCTCCCCGCTCAAACCTCGCTGATTCCCTTGCATGGCCCCCAAATAGGTCCTGAAGCGTTAATACCGCGAAG
Source organism: Glonium stellatum (assembly GCA_001692915.1). Taxonomy (NCBI): domain Eukaryota; kingdom Fungi; phylum Ascomycota; class Dothideomycetes; order Gloniales; family Gloniaceae; genus Glonium; species Glonium stellatum. Next base: position 4,499 of record KV749047.1, on the reverse strand, counting down.
TTCAAGTCAATGATTGGCGGATGCATTTTTGATCCAGTATTGTGGACGCTCCTAAGCTAGGTTATTCCGAGTTCTATATAAGACACCCGCTTGTTGCCTAGACATGCGAGATCCCTATTCGAGTAAGCCATAGCGCAGGAGCCTTCCCGTCCGCCCAACAGCTCAATTCTTTTCTCGGTAGTCCTCTGAGGTGTCTCGGGGTGCATTATTGGTGGCTACCATGGTGTGGGCTGAGCATACAGAGCGGTCAGACCTCTGGGAAATCTTATCATGAGTAATTCGACGTCAAGTTGTGTAACATTGGAAAACGCAGGCGCAATGGACCCCAGATGGGCTGAGTTCATTATACAAACCGGAGACAATTTAAGCTGTGCTTATCCCTCCGAAGTTCCTTTTTCCTGCCCTTATTTCTGATCTTCGAAGAGCTCAAAATGGGTTTTTTTGGTTCTTGTTGGGAGGTTCTCCTCCAGTTTATGTCTATGAGCCCTTTTAGTGGTCCTGGTCGCCCTCAGTATCCATTGCCCTTAGGTCCCTCGCACGACCTGACTGTTCACCCCCATCATGCCTCACCTGGCTTCCACTGCTCTTATCCAGGATATGAAGACTGGGAAAGCTGCAATGGCCCGGACAGCCGTGATTGCTGGATCCAGAGACGAGGGGCTAAACAACCGTTATGGAACACATTTAACATCGAGACTGACTGCAAGTCTACCTCTAGTTTGCACTGCCACTGGCTGTGCTGCTAACAGTTGATTAGATGAGGCCATGTGGCCCCGAGGAATTAAGCGCGAGGTAGAATGATCTCACTAATTTAGTATTATGCCGTGTTGACATCGGAATAGTATTGGCTAGAAGTGAGCGACATGAAGGTGCGGAAATCGTCTACTTACACGTATTATGGGAGCTAACGGCACTAGATTGCTCCTGATGGTTATCTTAAACCTTTGGGCAAGGTTTTCAATGGTTCTTATCCTGGTCCTCTTATTGAAGCATGTTGGGGGGATGAAATTATCGTCCACGTCACGAACAAACTTACGACCAACGGCACAACCGTACACTGGCATGGGATCCGACAGCTACATTCGAATGAAATGGATGGTGTTAATGGCAAGTATATCATAAGTACCGTTATCGTTTCAAAGCTCATATTCGCAGGTGTGACTCAATGTCCCATTGCGGAGGATGAGACGTTCACCTACAAGTTCACAGCCAGTCAATACGGACACACCTGGTATCATAGGTTAGCTCTAATAGTATCATACATACTTAAGTTTGTGCTTACATTGATTAACACTAGCCACTATTCGTTGCAGTATCCTGATGGCGTAGCAGGTAAAAAATTCAGCAGCATGCCTGTCGAAGGTGATTACGCTAACTACTTAAGGCCCCCTCCTTATTCATGGCCCTAGCAGTGCAGATTGGGATGAGGCATGGGATCCTATACTTATCAGCGATTGGGTACATGATAGCGCCTTTGCGGTCTTTCAGAAAGAGTTGTGTCTGCCAGGAGCAAAGTGTACACCACCAACATCGCAGAGCATTCTACTCAACGGAACCGGTAAGTTATTTGTCTTGAATAATATTCTTCTCAATATCCTAAGGCTACTTAGCCGTTTTATCATCCTCGTGATTTTGATATACGTAATAACATAGATTAATTTGGGTATAAGCTAATCTAAGTCAGGCCACTATCTGTGCAATGAAACGGACCCACGATGCGTGTGCCCACAGACCAACCCGGACTGTGTAGGACCAAGCTCTTACTTCACCAAAACGTTCCAAAAAGGCAAAAGATATCTTCTCCGCTTAATTAATGCCTCGACTGATGCAGGATATATCTTTTCTATTGACGGCCACACACTCAAAGTTATTTCAACTGATTTTGTGCCGATCCACCCATATACCACTAACTCGCTGCATATAGCCATAGGTAAGACAACGAAGATCCATTCGGCAAAAGATACTAAACTTTGTCAGGCCAGCGTTATAGCGTTATTGTTGAAGCCGCCGAACCAGACACGCCTGCCCAGGATGGAAATTACTGGATTCGTACCGAAGTACCTTCTGGATGTGGCTCTATCGACCTACCTGGTTCCAACGAGAAAACAGGCATAATCAGATACGATTCCGACAGTACCGCTTTCCCTTCATCCACCAAAAACCCATTTCCAAGCAACTGCACCGATGAGCCATACGAAAGCCTCAAGCCCATTGTAGAGTGGCTTGTACAGCCCCCGGAGAATAACGTGACCACAAATACTTATGAAGTGGGGTTCGATAATGATAAAGCCCACGGTGGCTTCAGGCGTTGGGATATGACGAATACTCCGCTATGGTTAAATTTTTCAAACCCCACCATTCTCAATTTGAAGAACACAACATGGAATCCTGAGTATTGTGTAATCCCTTGTGAGTTACCTGCAATACGCGAACGCTCACTAAGCATCAGCTAAACACATTCATTTTAGATGATTATAAGCACGGCTGGGTTTATCTTGTTATCACGGGCAATCTTACACGGCTCGGAGAGGCTAAGGTAATACCGGCCGCGCATCCTATCCATATACATGGCCATGACTTCGTAATCCTTGCCCAGAGCAATAAAACATATGACGAATCAACTGATCCTCAGCATTTTAACTTCCACAACCCCCCTAGAAGGGATGTTGCGTTCCTTCCGGCTGCAGGATATCTCGCACTTGCATTTAAACCCGATAATCCTGGTGTCTGGCTTGTGCATTGTCACATAGCTTGGCATGCCAGCTCCGGTAAATAACCGCCCAATTATTTTGAAAACCCGAGGTATAGCTAACCCCAAGTTCGTATACAGGTCTTGCGCTGCAAATTCTTGAGCGGCAAGAAGATATTCTCAGTAGTATTGGGACTTTGTCCAAGACGAGAGATACTTGTGATGGCTGGGAGGAGTGGCTAGAAACTACTAAGGTCCCGTTCGACCAGGATGATTCTGGAATTTGATGGAAACTTTGATGAGCAGCTGAGTTGATATATTATTCGTTCCTTTGACTCAAACATAAGTTTCTCCTTAATCCTACAATGATGGCAGTAGGCAACAGGCCTGCCTGATCCGATGTATTTTTAAATAGTTAGTTTGCCCACTTTATCCCTACCAAAAAGGTCGGCGTTGCAGACCTCAAATACTTATTTTGTTTTTGTCTGTAGCGTGGGTACAAAGCTCAAATCGTGACGTTGCGAAGTCAAAGTACATTACAAAAGCTACCACAATACTTTCTTAATACCAGTTACTTAAGCAACAGCTAAATACTCTGTACCCAAAAATTTAAAGCCGTAAGAATTTCAGCTTCTAATACAAATGTCACAAATTGTTATAAACTTGTAGTGAGTCAGGGCTTTTTCTAAAGAGGGATGGGCCAATAGTTGGGTCAGTCACTAAACCAGCTCGAGTCTAGAGACTTATCTCGACAGAACGTCCTCTATCTAGTATTCTCTAGATTAATATGTTTATACATAGAGAAACAACTACCGCATAAAGGTTGTGGGACAGGGCTACACTAGCTTATGGCCGTCGAAGGGCGGCATTACCGTTAGGCATCCAATGGTAGCTCACATCCTCTTTTGCATGTACATTTGCCTGCTTACACTTTATGGCGGTGGCTAAACCAGTCTCCATTGACCCAGACCAAATAATCGGAGCTTGGAAATCACTCACTTATGATTTTTATAAAGACTTCAAACATTTGACGCAACCTGTCGGCCCGGGCCCGCTTGAACGAATTCTGTTCCTGCACACCGACTACAGGAATTGTATGTGTACACGCCCTCAGTGTATACAACCCATTAAGGTAGCTGAGTGGGGCCACGCTTCTGATGAGGATATCGTGCGTGTTGCTAGAGGCATGACGACATACTCTGGTTCATATATGTTTTACGACGAAAAAGGCCAGCCGATGCTAAGAACTGACGTTGATATCGCATTAGGTCCGAATTGGATAGGATCGGTGCAGATTAGGACCATGAAATTTTGCGAGGAGAATGATCGCAAATATTTGACGTCGAAACCGATGTAAATTACAGCCCTTTCGAAAATATCGGTAACTCGCGCCAAGCCACAACAGCACGCATCTCTCTGTTGAAATGTGGTCTGTGCGTGAATAATTAACTAGTTGATTATCTATCTACGAGGGGCTGGAGCCAGTATATATCTATAATATATTAGGGAGGCTGGGAAGGTCAAGCCTTCTCCTAGCCACCTATTAGTTAATTCTTAATACTCCCACTCAAATAATAGGTGTAATATTGAAAAACTCCTATATAGTCTAGCTTTTATATAATAAAGTAGTGCTAACCGTTTCTTTTCTTAGTCTTATTAGACTTTAAAGACTCTTTAAAAAAAAGAAAAAAAAAGTGCTATATAATAAGTATAAAAAAATTAACTATTAGAATTTTACTAACTTTTTATAAATAGTTATTTAATTATTTTTGTCTTTAAATGCGTAATTATTCAGTAGTACTATCTCTTA